>JAVHYY010000230.1:0-89773 GCA_035221665.1 Okamejei kenojei | reverse complement strand
CCCCTTCGAGCCTGCACCAAACATTCATTGGTGTTCTTTGGTGATCATCCATTCTCTGTATCCCGTTATCCTCGCCTTCTCTCCATACCTCTGACCCCTTAGCCTATCAAGGGCCACATCATAACTCCTTCTAAATTTAGCCAATGAACTGGCCCTCCAACTACCCTCTTGGCAGAGAGTTCAAGAGACTCACCAATCTGTGTGAAAAAAAGTCTTCCTCATTTTCTCTGTCTTAAAGAATTTCCCCCTTATCTCTTAATGCTGTGACCCCTTCTGGACTTCACCCAACATCAGGGAACAATCTGTCTGCATCTTGCTGTCCAACCCCTTAAGTATTTTTGTATGTTTCTATAAGTTCCCCTCCTCCAATCTCCTAAAATTCTAGAGGTGTATAAATCAATCTATCCAGTCTTTCTTCATAAGACAGTCTGACTTCCCAAGATTCTGTTCTGGTGAACCTTCTCTGCACTCCCTCTTGGCAATAATGTTCTTCCTCAGATTTGGTGACCAAATAATGGTACGCAATGTCCAGGTGTGGTCTCTCCAAGATCCTGTACAGAAGTAGAACCTCCCCTGCTCCTATACTCAAATTCCTTTTGCTATGATCGCTAACATTCCATGCCGCTTTTTTCACTGCCTGCTGATACTGCAGGCCTACTTTCATTGATGGTTTACCATGACACCAGGTCTCGCTGCTTCTCCCCTTTTCCCTTTCGGCACCATTTAGATAATAATCGGCCACCAGTTAGATAATTAATAAGGTTAATTAACATATGATTTTTAAGGCACCCTCAGACTGATCTATATTGGGGCCATCTTGCACTCAACTTTATTCCCTTTATCCTGCTTTTATGTACATATGGGACAGCTCGGTTGTAATCATGAATAGTCTTTCCGATGACATTGGATAGCATTTATTGTCATGTACGTGGTACACGTGACAAATGAAACTTAAACTAAACTTACTAAAATAAGAACTATCCAGATATGCCAGGATGAGTTGAGGTGGAAGATGGCTTTGAGGGAGTGGCATTGCTGGTGGCTCTCTTCTGTTCTGATGGTCGGTGAATTTAGTGAATCACGGTGGTCTAGGAGACTGGAGGTGATCAAAAAGGCTTTTGGCTCTTTGGTCTTCAACAGTCTTAGAGGTATTTTTTTCTTTACTTTGCTTTATTACTTTATTGTCAGTGTAGTGGTGCATTACAAGAATTTCAGGCGCTCTTGCGTGAGCGGTGTCAAATTGTTCATGTTTAATATTAAAATTAAAATACCATGTAAAAAAGTGGAAATTAAATATGTGTTCATACACTCCGTGCACATTTTGTGGTCATCATACACTACTGTCCATAGATTCACTCACACTCCACATTCCATATTTTTTGACCTCATAGCACCCTGTCAGATTATGGGTTACACAAGCGCCTCCCCAACACACTCTTGTCCTCATACAACCTCGCCTCCCTTAATTCCCATGGATCACGGTCGCGAGTTGTCCCTAGTGGTGACCCGAGTTTTCACGCCGGTATTCGATACAATCAGCGTAGCTTGGGGATCGTCGGAACTCGCGCGCTCAACTTAGCGGGACTCGTGGCGCTAACGGCAGGTTCCCGTGTGATGAGACTTGTTAACTCATGAAAAAAATTCAACATGTTTGATGTTTTCCAAGATGTCAAATTTCTGTTCAAAGTTAAATATGGAAACTTTTAAACTCGGTTGTAATTGACGTAGTGGCCTCCCGTGCTTTACCTTAGTGATCATGTGGAGTTATAGGTAAGGCAACAGGCAATCACTACCTTAGTATTAGATAAGACTCCGCGAGTCGAGTCTTAATCACATATTTAATTCACCACTCGACTCTATTAAATTTTTCTGTGGTATTTTTTTTGGTAATTTTTGTCTTAATTTTCTTGTGTTTCATTGTGTACCAATTTTTATATATTATGTTTAGGGCGGCACGAACTGGTAGGCCGAGAGGGCCTGTTTCGTTGCTCTGTAATGGTTATATGGTTTTAGATGGTATTTTTTTTGTCTCATGAGCAAAATACATATGAATGAAACTCATGTGACGTTAAGTGTTTATTTTATTCTGCTTTTTTACTATCCTAAAATATGTTAAAAAAAAACTAGAGTGAAAAAAGTTTAATTTCCACTGGTGTTGGAATTTCATTCTATTAGAGTGATTTTAAAAAAAACATTCCAATGTCCTAATACACTTGGGCTTCTGCCCTATCTACCCTTTCGGGCTTTGATTCTTCTGCATTATTGTCTTGGATAGGAGAAATTAGTCTATAAAAGACATCTTGGGTGTGTGTGATTTAATATATTTTTCTCCAACTAATTTACTTTCTATGACCCTCCCCGAAGCTCACTTTACACCAAATTTCTACTTTGGAATCGCTACATTTGATACACCAAAAATAATGTATTACTGATTCAACAGTTGTATTACGACGATCCTCCAGTGTTTGACATTCATAAATGCTATGATCCAACTAGCTACCTCTGGTTCTTCCCTAAAGGTTATTTTACGTAAAATTTGGAAATCCTGTTACTGAAAGTAGGGAGAAACCATTGTATAGATAAAAAAAACATATCAATGTTCCAGCCTCCCACTGCCTTTAAAAACCAATGAGCTTACTATCCACTTTTATGGCAATGTCCCTTTTTTTTTAAGTATAGAAAATCAAAATCTGGATTAAATTATGTCTTTCACCCTTCACCCACCCCTCTTGTTTCTTTCATCCATAAAATAATTTCATTTGTGCTGGTGTACCAGTCAGCTTGTTTAAGAACGCACTGATATAGCGCCTTGTATCGGAAAGGTGAAAATCAGACTTAGGAACGACTGGGTGTTCCGAACTTCCGGATATCAATGGGTCCGTGCGTCGCTGCTTTCTGAGTTGAATATCTCTGAACGTTGAGATTTTCTGAAGCGTGTTGATTAGATTTAACATACCAATAGCGATTATATGATGTCAAGTTTCCTGATTTTTACAGAATGGTAACGTTCACAACCGTCTCGACGTGTCACAAGCCACGTTTTTGATTCAGTCCGAAACTAAAATTTGAATCAGCGTGAATAGAGGTATTCACAAAGGGATTTTTTTTCCCTCTTCCAAGTACATTTCTATAATATTCGATTGCTTTGGGTTTTCTCCGCTCTATCTTTCGCTCAGGGAGTCTTTTTCCCCTTTCCGTCGGTTTAACGATTCCTTCCTCTCACTATCCTTTCCTTCAGAATCACAGTCTTCTCTCGCTCTTTTTGTACCTTAGCGAGCAGGCAGCGGCTGCATCATTGGAGAGAAGGATTATATTGGGACGGGATGACATTGTGCTGTTGATCGCCCCCTGTCCTGTCCGCTTTGGGTGTCTATCGTCGGTTTTTTTAACCAGCATCTGCAGGCAGTAGTTCTTTCCTACTTTTTATTCCTTGCTTGTCATCTTATGGGCAAATGTTGCCTTCTACACGTTAGCAGTCTTGGTTGGAGATATTGTGTGTGTATGTGGTTGAGTGAGGAGTGAGAGAGAATTTATTGTGTGCTCCGATTGTGTAGTGAATTGGCATTGTTTAGGAGAGGCCGCGGAGTTTTCAGTGGCTTTGGCCCTCGTGAGATGCCTTTGTGGGAGTAGAGAGCGCTGACCGGACGGTAACCTGGGTCTGCGGTCCGGCCAAGAGGAGGTGATTGTGGAACGGTTTCAGTTTAGTTCTGGAGGAACATTGCTTCCGTTCGAATGTCTCTTTTGCACTTAGAATTAGTGTGCTCTTCACCATTATGGCTCCCAGTCTACTGGTTTATGTTCTGAACAACTAACTTGTTCCCTATTTCTCTGCCCACACCCTCCCCCCCCCCCCCATTTCCTCTCCTTGGCGCTCTTGTTCACTCCACACCTTCCTTCCTCCCTCCCTCCCTCCCTCTCGCGGGGCTTGGTTTCAAAGGGGGGCGGCAACGAGCAAGCGGCGTGGCTCGCGGTTGAACCCTCTTCTGGGAAAACGAGTGCAAAGAGGAAAAAAGTATTGTCAAACACTCCAAACTTGTTTATAAAAAAAAATAAGTAAATGCGACCTTCATTTGGTAATTATTTAAAAGAAAACTTATACAATAAACCTACTTCTACAAAACTCTCTGTCTCTCACGCTGCATGTTGTCTTGTGGGGGGGTTGTTGTGTCGGAGAGAAAGGGGTGTGGGTGTGGAGGGAACCTGATGTGAATGTTACCACTATAGGAACTGGGTGAGGGTGGGACTCTGTGCTTGCAGTTGAGAGAGAGCAGAGACGGAAGAGGGGAGAGAGAGGAGGGGAGAGCAGAGAGAGTGAGGAGAGATGAGAGAGTTAGAGAGTGCGTGCACCGTGCGCGTCAGCAGCCAAAGTTAAAACAACGGGCTTGTACATAGAGAAGATAGTATTCCGCGTGGCAAGAGTGGGTTTACTTTTTGTTTTGTCGGGGGGCTTGAGAGAGATCGGAGAGATAATTAACCACTCCCTCGAACCACCACTCATACCAAGAGCCTTGTCACCACAGGCGGATTTATGAGCCATTCCCAAACTCCTCACCTCAATCACACCTGGGCACCAAAGCAGTCAGGTGGGGAACCCTGACTCCGTCTCTCCCAACAATATGATGTGAAGATCAGTTATGAAAGCATCGTTCATTCACGGTTGGCTCAAAGAGTAACGGGAGAGGAACTTGGTAATTTCGTGAGTGGGAACTTGGAAATAGCAGTAATCAGAATATGACATACCGTGGGTAACTCGGTTGTTAAATCACTTGTCTCATATCTTGAAATCTCGTACAAACCACGAGTCTGTTGTTTTTTCATTTCACCTTGGGGTCACGAGGCGGTGGGACTTTGTGTTGGACTCACACCGTGAGACAGGCCCTGTCCTCCCGCCAACCCCCTACCAGACAGTGGCTTGGCCTCCACTCACTGCCTTCCTTAGGGGCCCAACCCTAAGTCTTGTAATGTGTTCTACATCCCTCCGGATCTACTCCTCTCAGATACCGAACGGTCTGTCCTCTGCAGAGTATGCCTCACCTTTGTTCCACTCCGTCCCCACCTCAATGAGTTCTGCATCCGGCATGATGTGGGAGCTCGTCTTTCTGTCGCGCCTCCGCATCCAAGCATTTTTCCATCTTGTGATGGCCCCTTCTCCCATCTCAAAAAAAAATGGACCCCCTCTCTTGGACTCCCCCTCATGGCCATCTTCCTAGCTTTAGGACCTTTTATTTTTTTAAGTGCCAGAGGGACCCAGCGGGACATCAATGCCTCAACTTCTCCACTCCCCTATCTTCTCTATCCTCTTCTCTCCCCCCCTTTTCGTACAGCCCTCCACTCACTCTTGCAACAAACCCAGGGTGATCAAACATGCCGGATACATGGGATGGGTGGTGCCGTGGGTATAGTCTGGCCGTGTTGATCTCTACATGTCTGAGGCCAGGCGCCAACTCTCAGACATCTCCTGCTTCTTATCCTTGGCCATTTACCACTCTGACGGAGCACCCGGGCCATTATCGCTATACACTTTCATGGGCTCTTCATCCACTTCCGGCTCTCCTGCCCCTCCCATGCTCATACCTCACGTTTCCAGCCTGCACGGCCGATTGTACTTTGTTTATTGCCTGTTCGTGTGTCCATCCGTTCTTCCATTTCCTCATACCTTGACTCCATTCCTATCCCCCCGGTTTAGGTTTTAAATCCCCTCCTACCTTTTGTCATAGACACATCACACGCTCTTTGTTTATCCTGGCTTTCATTTTTTTCCGCACCCCATTCCCTCATCTTACCATAGATGTCAGTAACTCTACTCCTCCATTCCCCACCTGGAGGGTTATTAAAAAAGGGCCTCCCGGTTCTTCCTCAACTGCAGAAGAACAACCAATCCACGTCTCCGATATTTTTTTTCCTCCTCTAGCGGAGTGGTCCTTACCTTAACAACTTTTCATTTGACTCCTCCCATTTCCTCCAAATCAAAGCGTTGATAGGCTAGGTGGCACGTGGCATGGCCCAGCTATTGGCTGCCTTCTTTTGTTGGGTAGTCGAACAATCCTTGTTCGTGGCGTTACAGTGGACTATCCTTTAAACTCTCCCTCCACTACATGATGAATCATTGGTGCTTACGTCTGCACCCATGCACAACTCACAGGTCTTCATCCTTTTCAACTCTTACTTCCGATCCGGGATCTCCAATTCACCTGGACCTTTCCGACATCTCCCTACCATTTCTTGAACTCACTTCTGCACCTTGCATCGAAGGTAACATACTAATGACCGAAATTAATACAAACCCATCTCTAACTACCATGGCCTATCCTGGACGACACTTCTTACTCACCTTTGCTTCCTGTATGGACTCCATCCCTACTCCCAATTCCTCTGTCTACGATGCATCTGCACCAGGTTTGTGGTGTTACATAACTGGGCATTGGTGATGTCCTTATTCAGTTAGGGAACGGGGGGTTCGCTATCCTCGTCTGTAGATGAGGCTCTCTCCGGGTCTATTCTTTTTCCTCATAGCTTTTGCTCACACTACCCCACCCCAAAACATTACAAGGCCACGAGTGCCCCCTTGTCCTGCACCTTCCACCCCTACCAGCCGTCAATACAACGTTATTCCTCCATCCTTTTTCGCCTCAGCCAATGGGACCACACATTGGCCACATTTCCCATCTCCGCCCTTTAGGCCTTTCCGCAGAGACCTCTCCCTCATAACTACTGCGGTCAATTTGTCCCTTCACACCCAAACCTCCCCCTCACTGGGTTCTTCCCCTTGCAACCGAAGGAAAAGGGAAATGTTCACTTGTCGCTTGACCTCCCCCCTACACATTGACTCCATCAAGGACCAAGACTGTCTTGCCTGGTGCGGCTGAGGTTTTACCTGCACTCCTTCCAGCCTCATCTTATTGCATCCGCTGCTCTAGGTCTTGTTCAGATGCCGACATCGGTGAAGACCAAGCGTAGGTTTGGGCCATTCGCTAGACTAAACACTTTCAGAATGGCAGCCTAGTGGCGAAAGTGGTGTTCCGCAACAAGGATCGGTTTGTTGGGGCCGCAACTGTTTACCATATATATTAATGATTTGGAAGAAGGGAATTTGGAGCAACACCTGAAAGTTTGCAGTGACACAAAGCTGGGTGGCAAGTTTTGTGTAGGGTGAATCTGTTGTAAGAGGATGTTGGAGGTTGCAAGGCGTAATGGGTACACTGGACTGTGTTGATGTGAGTGGGCAGTAAGCGTGGCAGATTGCAGTATAATATAGATAAATGTGAGGTTATTCACTTTTGGTGGCTAAATACATAAACAAATGGGGGATGATTTATTATTATCAATGGGGTTAGGTTGGTAAGGGGGAGGTACAGCGAGTCTGAGTGCCTTGTTCACCCAGTCACTGGAAAGTTGTGAGTGAAGGTACAGCGGGCAGTGAGGCAGTGGGGCACAGTTGAAGAAGTAAGGGAATGTTGGCCTGCGTAACAAGTGGAATCAGTACAGGAGTAAAATGTGGTTCTTCTGCATTTGTTTAGGGCTCTGGGTGAAGAACCCACATCTGGGATAAATTGTGTCTTACAGTTTTGGTCTCACCTAATTGAGGAGACATCCTGGTGATTGTCTTGTGATTGAGGGCAGTGCTGCATAAGGTTCACGAGATTGATCCCTGGGATGGAGGCGGGCGGGACTGTATATGAGAAAAGATTGAAAAGACTAGGCTTGTATTCACTGGAGTTTTAGAAGGATGAGGGGGGATCTTATAGAAACATAGTAAAAATTATAAAAGGTACTGGACATCTGCTAGAAAAATGTTCCCAATGTTGGGGTGTCCAGAACCAGGGGCCACAGTCTAGTTTTATAAAAGGGGGAGGTCATTTAAGACTCAGGTGAGGAAAAAACTTTTTTACCCAGCGAGTTGGTGTATTTGTGAGAATTCCCTGCCACAGAGGGCAGTGGAGGCCAATCACACTGGATGGATTTTAGAGAGAGTTGGATAGAGCTCTAGGGGCTAGGGTGAAGGCAATTGCGGTATATGGGGAGAAGGCAGGCACGGGTTATTGAAATTGGGGAACGATCAGCCCGTGATCACAATGAATAGGCGGTGCTGGCTCGAAGGACCGAATGGCCTCCTCCTGCCTACTTGTCTAATGTTTCTATACACCTCCGCTCAAGTTTCATAATTTATTTTTTTTACAATTTTTTTTTAAAATAGACTTTATTCAATACAATACTTATATACAATACATGAAACCCCGTGCAAAAAAATTCAACCCACACATTTTTCGGAGGCGATAGGGCAGGTTCCTTATTCATTAATTCAAAACAGTCTACTACATGCTCAAATTTATCACAAATTTATCACCACTTGCCAACTATCATTGTGGCCACCTGGCGGGAATCACCTTCCCATATTTTGAGGTGCGCTTCTGCACCACAACCCTGCCCCCCATGTCCATCAGCAGAAGGACCCTAGACTGTGGTCCTCTCCCACCCCCACCGAGCCTTGAGCGTTCGTTTGGCTGCACCGAGCTTCATGCGTTTCCCTCAGCACGGTTTACTCCTGGGCAGCTCTGCAGCGGGCCAGTCCGGGCAAACATTCCTGAGCGTGACGGACATCGTCGCTCATGCTGGGGGTGCTGTGAACAATGCTAGAGGCAGACCAAAAAGGGCGCGGTGGTGTACAATGATAGGGCCGCAGAAAGGCGTCTTTCACTGAGTTGATGACCTTTCCACAGCAGTACTCGATGTCAGTCTCTGAATTTGTGTCCTGTGGAGAACAGTCCGTAAATCATAGAGTCCTCTGTGACAGAGCTGTTCAGAATAAACCGTGACAGGGACCCTTGCAGACCTGTCCCAGAACTCTCTTTGCAAACCCACACTCTGTAAAGATGTGGTGGGCCAACCGTCTCCTCTCCATAGCAGCCGTCCCCGTCCCGAGGGCAGCGTGCGCTGGCAGTTGTGTGGTTCCGACGGTGGCAGGAAGGATCTGCACTGGAGTGCTCCCCTCAACCAGCCAAGCCAGGGTCTTGGTGCTTGTTGGTGTGTTCTGGCGAATGAGGCATTTTCTGCCTGACAAGCTGGGCAGTGGCAGTCTGCTTTTTAGAACCATGGCCACAGGAAGTTCCCATGGAGTCATTTCCCTTGCAGTGCCTGCAGGACATCCCGTGCTGACCACTTCTGCCCGATGGACTTGTGGTAAAAAGGTGTTGGTCCGGAAGGAAGGGGAAACCTTTCCACAAACGACAGATGGGGCGGCAATGTCCAGCCTGACTGGCACCGGCATGACATTGCGTATGGCACCTGCGCCAGCAGGCCATCCCTTCGCAGCACCGGGGACAGGTAGAACCTCAGCAGGTATAGTGACACTTGGTGCCCTAACGTTTCTTGGTTCTACACTCCGCCTGATGCAGCTTCATGAAGGTGGCCATCAGGGTATCCCTTGAGGGCGATTTGGGCACGCTTTTGCGCCCCTTTGTTTGCCGACTTGTGCATTTGGCCGCCGTCGCACTACCTGGTCTTTCCTCAACCCCCAGATGAACTGGAAGACGGCCCAGGGTGATCCCTGTGGCGTGGGGAGTAAAGGGAGAAAGGGCAGAAACCACACTTTCGCCAAGTTTTACAGCAGCCCGCCCCCGATGAGCACCTCACAACATGATGACCACATTTTCCCCCCATTATAGAGAGAGGGAGCTTTGTTTTCCACCGCTCCAGCATCTTTCCCCACCTTGGCTATCCTCGTCCAGCCATATTCTATGTCCACTACGCCTCAGCCCCCCTCCCGGGAACCAAGATAACCAGCACTTTCAAGAAGTCAGGCTTGATGGTGATAGTGAATAGGGAATCGGGAAAGATCGGTCGGGGCCAGTTTGCCAAAGAGCATGGCCTCGCTCTTCCTGCGGTTCACCCTGGCTCCCATGGCCGACTCAAACTGGTCGCAGATGCTGATCAATCTGCGGATCTGAGCAGAAGACGCCAACATCATTCATGTACAGGGAGGTTTTGACCTGAGTGCCCACAATGCCTGGCAATGTCACTCCTCTTTTGCTCATGTCGTTCCTGATAGACTCGGCAAAAGATTCAATACAACAGACGAATAGATCTGGTCGATGCACAGAATCCCTTGCCCAGAGTAGGGGAATCGAGGACTAGAGGACATAGGTTCAAGGTGAAGGGGAAAAGATTTAACAGGAAGCTGAGGGGTAACTTTTTCATACAGAGGGTAGGGGTGTATGGAACGAGCTGCACAGAGGTGGTAGTTGAGGCTGGGGTAGTTGGGACTATCCCAATGTTTAAGAACCAGTTAGACAGGTACATGGATAGGCAAGTTCAGAGGGATATTGACCAAACGCAGGCAGGTGGGACGTGTGTAACTTGGACATAGAATGGAATAGGTATAGATATGAATGAAGTTAGAATGCCGTTTATTTTTGTTCAAACAACATTGTTTTTGAACAAAAAAACAAAAAATTGCATTTTCTACAGTTTTACATTACAAAAAAAACCCAAGACCACACTTAACACAGTTTTTACGTAAAACATTCATCACAGTGGATCTCCAACATCTCCTCACTGTGATGGAAGGCAATAGTCTTATCTCTTCCTTTGTTCTTCTCCACCAGTCCAGCAAGTCCAACCTGCAGCGTCGAGGCGTATAATAAAGCGGGGGGCTCCCGATGTTTTAAAGCCCCCGGCGGACGATGGTAAAGTCCTCTGGTTACCGTGATTAAGCCACGCGTGGGGGGCGATGTTTGGGCCCGCTCCCTCTCCGAGTCCTTTAAACATCGTGATTCCAGCGGGGAGAGAAGTTGCCCGTTCGTACGGAGCTCCCGAAAAAAAATAAAAAAAAAAAAAAAAAAGCGGTCTCCCACCAGGGACAATCCGCGGGTGCTCCCGATGTTCCTGTCCACCGGGCCTGCGGCCGGAGCCTCCGAAGTTCTGAAGTCGGGTCGCAGCCGTGCGCCACCACAGCTCTTCGCGCTCCGAAGTCGGCCAGCTCCGCAATGTCAGGTCCGCAGGCTCCGCGACTGGAGCCCTCAGGTTAATCCCAGCCGGAGGCTGCCGCCGGCTCCTCGATCTATTAGCCCTCGGAACGATCATCGGGGGACCTGACAGGGAAAACGTCCAGTCCCCGTACAGGGAAGAGATTAACGGTTTCCCCCACAGCCCCCCCCCCCTACCCCTCACATATACACAGCTAAAAAAATAATAAAAAGTAGACTCAAGACATACATTTAACAATAATTTTTTTTAAAAAGACAGACAGATGTAGTTATGTAGTCGAGCCACTGCTGACGATAGGTGTGCCGCCACACACATCACTTTGTTGGCCGCTGTGGGCAAAGTTGGGCTGAAGGGTCAGAGTCCGCACTGTATCACTCCATGACTCCAAGATGTGTGCCATGACCATCCTCTCAAAGCACTTCATGATGCTGGATGTAAGACCCACCAGGTGGGTGGTAATCAATGTATTGTATAAATAGTTATTGTGGCGTTTTATTTTGATGAAAAGCTCTACGGATGGTGTTTTCGCACAGTTCAGTAGGTCGCAAAATCATATGGACATAAGCAGAATTAGGCCATTCGGCCCATGAAGTCTACTCCACCATTCAATCATGGCTGTTCAATCTTTCCCTCTCAATCTATTCCCCTGTCTTCGCCCCATAACCCTTGACACCTGTACTAATCAAGAATCTATCTATCTCTGCCTTAAATATATCCATTGGCTTAGTCTCAACAGCCATCTGTGGCAAATAATTCCACAGATTCACCACCCTCTGACTAAATAAATTCCTCCTCATAGCTTCTTCTCCCTAAAAGGCGTTCCTCCTCATAATACGAAATAGGAGCAGAACCATTCGGCCCCTCAAGCATGCCCTTTCTTTAATATGATCATGGCTGCTCTGTCCCTGCCCCCATATCCTCTGTGCCAGGTCCACATGGCCCTCAATCCCCTGATCACTCAAATGATAATCTACTTCTTCAAATGCTTCCAATGGTCCACAAATCTCCAGGGAAGAGAATTCCAGGCTTTCACCACACTTTGTTTTAAACAATTACCTCCTTTTCTTTCTTGATTTGTTTCTGGCAATGCACTTGAGTTGAGTTTAGTTTGAGTTTGAGTTTAATTTACTGCCACAATGTAACCGAGGTACAGTGAAAAAACTTTTTTTTGTTGCGTGCTAACCAGTCAGCGAAAGGAAACACAAAAATACATACAATCGAGCCATGCCAGCCACAGTGTACAGTATACTCGATAAAAAGAATAAATGACGTTCAATAACATTAAGTCTTGCAAGATAAAGTCCAGTAAAGTCTCGATCAAAGCAAAGATAGTTCGAGGGTCTTCAATTGAGGTAGATGGTAATTCAGGACTGCTCCCTAGTTGGTGATTAAATAGAATGGTTCAGTTGCCCTGATAACGGCTGGGAAGTTAAAATGCGCCGGAATCTGGAGATGTGCCGTTTTTCCACTGTTCGCTTTCTTCACTGACCTCCGTACCCGTGACAAGGACACTAAAACTAAACTATACGTTTTCACGTTTTCATCACGTCTGTACGTCATGTCTGAGGGCGAGAGGGGAGATGAGGGGGAGTAGAGGTTGATTGTGAAGAGGGAGTGGCCTAGTGGTCTGGGTGCGATCGTCCTTGAATTTCTGCGGCTGGTCGAGGTTGTTGTGGCCAGCCTGAATTGTATAATGGAGTCAATATATCTCATGTGATCTTTGTGTCTCAGCTTCCTGAAACATTTCGATTTTGTTCAGGGGAGGAGAGGGAAACTCAAGAGGGCCAAATTAAGAGGTCAAGATCATGCGCTGAGACGATTGCACAAAGAAACAGCATGGGGAGCCTAAAACAACCAGAAAGCTGAAATAAAGGTAAGAATACGTTACATGTAACTGTCACTGGGAGAGGGCCTGTCTCGTAAGCAGGGACCTATCCGCTTGAAACAGAAAGATGCCGATTCCATGTTATGTTTAGGAAGGAACTGCAGATGCTGATTTACACCAAGCGGTTACTCAGCGGGTCAGGCAGCATCTCTTGAGAAAAGGAATAGGTGACCCATTGGTCCTGAAGAAGGGGGTCTCTCAACCTGAAAGGTCCATTCAAACTCCTTCTCTCCAGAGGTGCTGCCTGTCCCGCTGAGTTACTTCAGCATTTTGAGTCTATCTCCATGTTAAACCATGATCATGAAGCTGTACAGTTCATTTCCTCAATGCCCTAATCTTTAGTTTTTAATTTAGTTTAGAGATACACCGTGGAAACTAGCCCTTTGACCCACGGGTCTGCACTGACAAGCAATCCACGCACATTAATACCACTAGGGACAATTTACATTTATACCAAGCCAATTAGCCTATAAACCTGTATGTCTTTGGACTGTGGGAGGAAACCAAAGATCTCTGAGAAAACCCACGTGGTCACTGGGAGAACGAACAAACTCTGTACAGACAGCACCCGTAGTCGGGATCGAACCATTCTTTTGTGTTCTTGAAAGATAACTTAAAAGACCTGCTCGCAGCGTCATTATCGGGTGGCACGGTGGCTCAGCATTTGCGTTGCTGCCTCAGTGCCAGAGGGATTCAATCCTGACAACGGGTGCTATCTGTACGTAGCATGTGCGTTCTCCCTGTGACTGCGTGGGTTTTCTCCAGGTGCTTTGATTTCCTCTCACACTCACATGACCTATGGGTTTGTAGGTTATTTGGCTTGGTATATATATAAATTGTCCCTAATGTGTGAAGGATAATGTTAATGTGCAAGGATCGCAGGTCAGCGCGGTGGGCTGAAGGGCCTGTTTCCCACACTGTATCTCGATCTACTAAACTAAACTAAACTAAAAATGTTTGTGTTGGTTGAATCTTCAGAGGCACATCAAGGAGATGAAGGAAAGACTGTCGACTGAGTTCTCCGGATGGAGGAAGCAATTGGCAGAGGATAGAGAAGACTATACTGAAGATGCTTGGTTCGATGATGAGGAACACCGAGTGCTCTCCAACATCAAGAGCGAATCTGACTCGTTGGTAGAAAAGATGGATATATAATCTTTCAACTAATATGACAACGGGAACTCCCAAGATCAAGACAGTCGAGAAGGTTTGCGCTCCTCCTTTATTCAGGTACTGGTCCAAGCACACACAAGCCACTGGCAGTATTTTCATCTCACATTCCAAAGACGAACAGGTTTGTAGGTTATTTTTTATGGCTAGGGAATAAATGTTAAATATGGTCACTCGGTTGTATGTAGGTAGTGTTAATGTGCTGGAGATCACTGGTCGGCATGGACTGGTGGGCCGGAAGGGCATTGTTGTTTGCCCCAATGTATCTCTAAACTAAACTAAACTAAAGTATCTAGTCATAGAGTCGTCAAGCACTGAAACATGCCCCTTGAAAACAATGAAAACATTGACTCCCGCCTCCCTGTCGGCTTTCCACCATTTCTGCACCTTTTAACTTCCAACTGGATCATCATTAGATATAGGTGTTCCTTGGAGTGCAGGAGAACAAGGGATGACCTTCTTCTTCTTTCGTGTGGCGTGCACAGCCTAAAGTTGTTGGACAACTTGTTCCATTTGATCTTCTGTTTGTGCACGTCGAGTTGATTGCATTAGTCGAAACAGGGCAGACCACGTGAAGGTTGCAATCTTCCACCCCGGGATGACCTTATGGAGCTATGGGTGGCACAGTGGCGCAGCGGTAGATTTGCCGCCTTACAGCGCCAGCAGTCCGGGTTCAATCCTGACTATGGCTGTTGTTGTATGCAGTTTGTACGTTCGCCCCGTGACCTGTGTGGGTTTTCTCCGGGTGCTCCGGTTTCCTCCCACACTCTAAAGAAGTGCAGCTATGTAGGTTAATTTGGCACCGGTAAATAATGTAAATTATTACCCATATCAGACATCTGAGGTATGCTTTTACAAAATTGTATTCCCTTCGTTTTTACTGCCAGCAGGGGTAACAGGGGAATATTTTCTTATATTCCCCTTTCTTGCGAACGCCTATGGACTTTACCTGTTTTAAAATATTTTTAAAACAGCGGTGGAATAATAGTCTTATATTCCCTGGTCTCACACATCCGGGAACTTGGCAACGTGACGGCAACGTGAGCTGCCGGCGTGGGAGGGGAATTTAGAATATTCCAAACGGCGACAGCAAGACTGCCGCGTCCATTTTGGGTTAAATTTTGCGTTGGAAGTCCGCCGAGCCTCTAGATGGCCTGCTCTGTAGGTTAATGGGTAATAATAACAATATTGACTGTCCTCTTTCGGGGAGATACGACATATATTGCCCTCACTAGATCCATATTGCCCTCGTCTTTCGACTCGGGCAATATGAATCTACTTCAGGCAATATAGGGTTCGTAGCCCCCTCAAGAAGGCCAGTCAATATTCTATTATTATCCCTAGTAGGGTGCAAGAATGGTGGGAGGTGGTCGAGGTGTCGCCTGGTCAAGCACGGACACAGTGGGCCAGTGGGCCGAAAGATCTGTTTCCGCACTGTATCTCTAAAGTCTAAACTCCAAATTCTATACAAGGCCATAATGGGTTAAATGACGATTGAAAAATTGCCCCACTGAGGAAATAGTACTTTGCCTGTGGAACTGATGCGCTACAATGCTGAGAACGATATCCTGCACTCTGTATCTTCCCCTTTGCGCTATCTGTTGTATTTGAGTTTGACTTGATTTTATTTATGGATGGTATATCTGAGCTGTTCAGATAGCATGCAAAACAAAGCTTTTCACTGTACCTCGGTACACATGACAATAATAAACCTCAACTGAACCGTCGTGTGTTGCTATAAGTGGTGGAAGCTGTGGGGAGTTGATGAGAATATGTGGAGAATAAAATGTATTTAGTGTAAATTAGTGCTTGACAGTCAATGGGCTGAAGGACCTGCATAATTGTGATTCTTCACTGAAACAAATGCACTCTTGGTTTAATTCAGAAGATCATAAGATATAGAAGCAGAATATGGCCTTTCGGCCCATTGAGACCATTCCGCCATTCGATCATGGCTAATCTATTTTCCCTTCTCACCTCCGTCCTCCTGCCTTCTCCCCGGAATATTTGACGCCCAAGAACCTATCTCTGCTTTAAAAATACCCAATGATCCAGCCTCGACAGCCGTGCGTGACAATTAATTCCACAGATTCACCACCCTCTGACTAAAGAAATTTCTCCACATCTTTCTACAGGTACGTCCTTTTATTCTGAGGCTGTGTCCTCTGGTCTTCGACTCTCCCACTACTGGAAACATCCTATCTACATCCACTCTATCCAGGCTGTTCATTATCCAGAAGGTTTATGTTTATTCTAAGGTTTATTGATTGGTATGGGCGCCAGGAGAATGAAGTTGAGAGGGAAAGATAGAACAGCCATGATTGAATGGCAGAGTAGACTTGATGGGCCAAATGGCTTAATTCTGCTCCTGTAATTTATGAACTATATTTATTTAAATATATATTGATTGCTTTTTTCACATTTATTGACAGGACGTGAAGGTCTGAAGCAGCTCCTTGCGAGGTAAGTCCTAAGTGAACAAGACTTGGTTCCATTGGGAATCTATCTATCTATATCTATCTTCGATCTTCTATAACTATCTATTATTTCTGTTCTATTCTTATTCATCTTTCTATCTATCTATCTATCTATCTATCTATCTATCTATCTATCTATCTATCTATCTATCTATCTATCCATCTATGTGTCTATCTATCTATCTATCTCTATCTATCTATATCTATCTGTCTATCGCTATCTATCTATCTATATCTATCTATATCTCTATCTCTCTATCTCTATCTATCTCTCTATATTTATCTATCTATCTATCTATATTTATCTATCTATCTATATCTATCTATCTATATCTATCAATCTATCTATATCTATCTATATATCTATCTTTGATCTTCTATATCTATTATTTATGTTCTATTCTTATATCTTCTATCTATATCTATCTATCTATCTATCATCTATCTATCTATCTATCTATCTATCTATCTATCTATCTATCTATCTATCTATCTATCTATCTATCTATCTATCTATCTATCTATCTATCTATCTATCTACATATCTATCTATCCATCCATCTATGCATCTATCCATCTATGCATCTATCCATCTATGCATCTATCGTGGATTTCTAGGGTGGTTATCTCTGGATTGCTTCCAGTAACACGTGCTAGTGAGGACAGGAACAGGGAGATAGGGGATCTGAATGTGTGGATGAGGGGATGGTGCAGGGAGCAAGGATTTAGATTTATAGACCACTGGGATCTCTTCTGGGGTAGGGGTGACCTGCACAGTAGGGACGGGTTACACCTTAACTGGAGGGGGACCAACATTCTGGCAGGCAGGTTTACTAGGGCTACACGTATGGGTTTAAACTAAATAGTGGGGGGGAGGTATTGTCAAATTGTGAGGATAAAGATGGAATTGAAGGGTAAGTGGCTACAGGAAAAATTACAAAAGATTCTCGAATTAATGGGAAGGAAAGCTCGAGAAGGGACAACAGAATAAGGTCAAGGCCAATTGCGAGGGGGGTAGTGAATACAGAGGTCAAAGTGCTGTGTATGAATGCGCGAAGTATAAGGAATAAAGTGGACGAGGAAGCTCAGTTAGAAACTGGCAAGTACGATGTGGTGGGAATTACTGAGACATGGCTGCAAGAGGGCCAGGGCTGGGAATGGAATATTCAACGGTTTCCTCCTATCGAAAAGACAGACAGGTGTGCAGAGGGGGTGGGGTAGCTCTGTTGGTGAGGAATGAAATTCAGTCCCTTGCAAGGGGTGACATTAAACAGGAGATGTGGAGTCAGTATGGCTAGAACTAAGGAATTGTAAGTGTAAAAAGACCCTAATGGGACCAATCTACAGGCCCCAAAACAGTAGCCTGGACATAGGGCGCAAGTTGAATCAAGAGTTAAAATTGGCATGTAGCAAAAGTAATGCTTTGGTTGTTATGGGAGATTTCAACATGCAGGTATATATAGACTGGGAAAATCAGATTGGTACTGGACCCAAGAAAAGAAAAGAAAGGGACTTTGTAGAGTGTCCCTTTGTGATGGATTCTTTGAACAGCTCGTATTGGAGCCTACCAGGGAGAAGGCAATTCTGGATTTAGTGTTACGTATTGAACCAGATTGATATAAGATATAAAGGACCTCGGGGGGTAGGGTTTATGGGGGTTAATGAACCATTAGGAGGCAGTGACCATAACATGGTCAGGTTTAATTTACAATTGGAGAGGGAGAAGAGTAGATCGGAGGTGTCAGTGTTGCAGTTGTGGGATCAGTTTATTCCTAGGAGGAAGAAAGATTCCAAAGGGAGAAAGGGATGACCATGGCTGACAAGGGACGTCAGGGACAGGATAAAAATTAAAGCGAAGATGTACAACATAGCAAAGATGAGCGGGAAGCAAGAGGATCGGGTAATAGAAACATAGAAAATAGTTGCAGGAGTAGGCCATTCGGCCCTTCGAGCCTGCACCACCATTCAATATGATCACGGCTGATCATCCAACTCAGTATCCTGTACCTGCCTTCTCTCCATACCCTCGATCCCTTTAGCCACAAGGGCCATCTCTAACTCCCTCTTAAACATAGCCAATGAACTGGCCTCAACTACCATCTGTGGCAGAGAATTCCAGAGACTCACCATTCTCTGTGTGAAAAATGTTTTCCACATCTCGGTCCTAAAGGAATTCCCCCTTATCCTTAGACTGTGACCCCCTTGTTCTGGACATCCCCATCATTGGGACAATATTCCTGTATTTAGCCTGTCCAACCCCTTAAAAATTTTGTAAGTTTCTATAAGATCCCCCCTCACTCTTCTAAATTAGGCGAGTACAAGCCGAGTCTATCCAGTCTTTCCTCATATGAAAGTCCTGACATCCCAGGAATCCGTCTGGTGAACCTTCTCTGTACCCCCTCTATGGCAAGAATGTCTTTCCTCAGATTTGGAGACCACAACTGTATGCATGAGATGAGATAGCCGCACATTTGGATAGCAGTAACAGGATCGGTCTGAGTCAGCATGGATTTATGAAGGAGAAATCATGCTTGACTAATCTTCTGGAATTTTCTGAAGATGTAACTAGGAAAATGGACAAGGGAGAGCCAGCCGATGTAGTGTACCTGGACTTTCAGAAAGCATTTGATAAGGTCCCACATAGGAGATCAGTATATAGGTGTGGTCTCACCAAAACCCTGTACAACTGCAGTAGAACCTCCCTGCTCATATACTCAAACCCTTTTGCTATGAATGCTAACATACCATTTGCCTTCTTCACTTCCTGCTGCACCTGCATGCCTACTTTCAATGACAGATGTACCATGACACCTAGGTCTCGTCGCATCTCCCCTTTTCCTAATCTGCCAACATCAGATAATAGTCTACCCTCCTGTTTTTGCCACCAAAGTGGATAACCTCACATTTATCCACATTATACTTCATCTGCCATGCATTTGCCCACTCACCCAGCCTATCCAAGTCACTTTGCAGCCTCCTAGCATCCTCCTCACATCTAACACTGCCCCCCCAGCTTTGTGTCATCCGCAAACTTGGAGATGTTGCATTCAATTCCCTCGTCCAAATCAATAATAAATATTGTAAATAGCTGGGGTCCTAGCACTGAGCCTTGCGGTACCCCACTAGTCACTGCCTGCCATTATGAAAAGGACCCGTTTACTCCTACCCTTTGCTTCCTGTCTGCCAGCCTGTTCTCTATCCACATCAATATTGACCCTCAATACCGTGTGCTTTACGTTTGTATACTAATCTCTTATGTGGGACCTTGTCGAAAGCCTTCTAAAAGTCTAGATATAACACATCCACTGGTTCTCCCTTATCCACTCTACTAATTACATCCTCGAAAATTTCTATAAGATTCGTCAGACATGATTTACCCTTCGTAAATCCATGCTGACTTTGTCCAATGATTTCACACCACTTTCAAATGTGCTGCTATATCCATCTTTGTTTTAAATACTGACTCTAGCATTTTCCCCACTACGACGTTAGACTAAACTGGTCTGTAATTCCCCGTTTTCTCTACCCCCCTCCTTTTTTAAAAGTGGGGTTACATTAGCTACCCTCCAATCCTCAGGAACTACTCCAGAATCTAAGGAGTTTTGAAAAATTATCACTAATGCATCCACTATTTCTGTGGCTACTTCCTTGAGTACTCTGGGATCCGGCAGATGTCTGGCCCTGGGGATTTATCCAGAGCGGAACGGCCTTTAATCCGATCAATTTACCCAACACCACGTAAAAATGTTGCCCGGCTAACCTGGATTTCACTCAGTTTCCTCCATCTCATTTGACCCCCGGTCCCCTGCCATTTCTGGCAGATTATTTATGTCTTCATTAATTGAAAGACAGAACCAAATTAGTTATTCAATTGGTCTGCCATGTCCTTGTTTCCCATGATCAATTCACCTGTTTCTGACTGCAAGGGACCTACATTTGTTTTAACTAATCTCTTTCTCTCACATATCTATAAAACCTTTGGCATGTCAGTTTATGTTCCCCTGCCTGTTTTCTTTTTCAAAATCTATTTTCCCTTTCCTAATTTAAGCCCTTTGCTGGACTCTGAATTTTCTCCCATGTCCTCTGGTAGGCTGCTTTTTTCTGGCTAATTTTCTATGCTTCATCTTTATTTTGTATTCTTTATATTGTCACCTGATTTCCCTTGTTATTCCATGGATTGCATTACCTTCATTTGATTTATTCTTTTGCCAAAATGGGATGACAACAATGTGTTGTAGTAGTTCAACACATGTAGTCTTTAAATACCTTCCATTGCACATCCACTGTCAACCCGTTTTAAAAATCACTTGCCAGTCTATCTTGGCCAATTCACATCTCATACCTTCAAGTTTACCTTTGTTTAAGTTCAGAACCCTTGTTTCTGACTTAATTATGCCACTCTCCATCCTAATAAAAGAACTACAACCATATTGGTCACTTCTTGCCCCAAGGGGCCTAAACGCGCAAACAAAGACTGCGAACTAACCCTTCCTCATTACTCAATGCCCAGACTACAAGAAGAATAGCCTACTCATCCTCGTTGATTTCCTCTACATGAGTTGGTATTTAGTAAAAAACGATCCCTCATACATCCAAGAAACCTCTTCCTCAGCACCCCTGCCAATTTGATTCATCCAACCTATATGTAGATTGAAGTCACCCATTATAACTGTTTTACCCTTGTTGCTCACAATTTCTAATTGCCTGTTTGATGCCATCCCCAACTCCACTATGCTGTGAGGTGGCCTGTACACAACTCCCATCAGCTAGGCGTTTTCTGCCCCTTAGAGTTTCACACACCAGCTCTATCCCATATCGATTCCACGGGGGGGATCCTCCAAGCTAATTGTACTACCCTTCTATTGCATTAATCTCCTCTCTCACCAGCAAACGCTACCCCCACCTCTTTTTCCTTTTCTGTCTATCCCTCCTGAATATTGAATATCCCTGGATGTTCAGCTCCCAGCCTTGGTCCCCCTGGAGCCATGTCTCTGTGATCCCAACTATAGCATGTCATTAATAGCTATCTGCAGATTCAACTCGTCCACCTTATTACGAATGCTCCTCGCATTGAGACACAAAGCCTTCAGGCTTGTTTTAACTACACTCTTACTCCTTATACAATTATGTTGACAAGTGGCCGCTTTTGATTTTTGCCCTGGATTTGTCTGCCTGCCACTATTAATTTTCACCTTGCTATGGATTGCTTCTACCCTCATTTTGCACCCCTCTTTCTCTCTGCTCACACATTTAAGAAACCCACCACCTCTTATTCTCTGTTTATTATTTTTTTCTTCTTTCCCCCCTACATGTTGGGTCTGAGTGCTTCCCTTCTCTGCCTCAGACCTTGTCTACTAGCTTTCTCTATTTGAGTCCCTCCCCCAACCGTTCCAGTTTAAAGTCCCCCCAGTAGCCTTTGCAAATTTCCCCGCATTTCCTTTGCAATTTAAAGAACAACAGAAGATAACCAAAAAGACAATACGGGGAGAAAAGATGAGGTACGAAGGTAAGCTAGCCAAGAATATAAAGCAGGATAGTAAAAGCTTCTTTAAGTATGTGAAGAGGAAAAAATTAGTTAAGACCAAAGTTGGACCCTTGAAGACCGAAAAAGGTGAATTTATTATGGGGAACAAGGAAATGGCAGATGAGTTGAACAGGTACTTTGGATCTGTCTTCATTAATGAGGACACAAACAATCTTCCTGATATAGTAGTGGCCAGAGGATCTGGGGTGACTGAGGAACTGAAGGAAATCCACATTAGGCAGGAAATGGTGTTGGATAGACTGATGGGACTGAAGGCTGATAAAATCCCCAGGGCCTGATGGTCTGCATCCCAGGGTACTTAAGGTAGTGGCTCTAGAAATCGTGGATGCATTGGTGATAATTTTCCAATGTTCTATAGACCCAGGATCAGTTCCTGTGGATTGGAGGATAGCTAATGTTATCCCACTTTTTAAGAAAGGCGGGAGAGAGAAAACGGGGAATTATAGACCAGTTAGCCTGACATCGGTGGTGGGGAAGATGCTGGAGTCAATTATAAAAGATGAGATAGCCGCACATTTGGATAGCAGTAGCAGGATCGGTCTGAGTCAACATGGATTTATGAAGGGGAAATCATGCTTGACTAATCTTCTGGAATTTTTTGAAGATGTAACTAGGAAAATGGACAAGGGAGAGCCAGCCGATGTAGTGTACCTGGACTTTCAGAAAGCATTTGATAAGGTCCCACATAGGAGATCAGTGGGCCAAATTAGGGCACATGATATTGGGGGTAGAGTGCTGACATGGATAGAGAAGTGGTTGGCAGACAGGAAACAAAGTGTAGGGACTAACGGATCCCTTTCAGAATGGGAGGCAGTGACTAGTGGGGTACTGCAAGGCTCGGTGCTGGGACCGCAGCTATTTACAATATACATCAATGATTTGGATGATGGGATTCAATCTAACATTAGCAAATTTGCAGATGACACAAAGCTGGGTGGCAGTGTGAACTGTGAGGAGGATGCTATGAGACTGCAGGGTGACTTGGACAGGTTGGGTGAGTGGGCAGATGGATGGCAGATTAAGTTTAATGCGGATAAATGTGAGGTAATCCACTTTGGTAGCAAAAACAACAAGGCAGATTACTATCTCAATGGCATCAAGTTGGGAAAAGGGGAAGTACAATGGGATCTGGGGGTCCTTGTTCATCAGTCTATGAAAGTAAGCATGCAGGTACAGCAGGCAGTGAAGAAAACAAATGGCATGTTGGCCTTTATAATAAGAGGAATTGAATATAGGAGCAAAGAGCTTCTGCAGCTGTACAGAGCCATAGTGAGACCACACCTGGAGTATTGTGTGCAGTTTTGGTACCCTAATTTGAGGAAGGACATTCTTGCTATTGAGGGAGTGCAGCGTAGGTTTACAAGGTTAATTCCCGGGATGGCGGGACTGTCATATGCTGAGAGAATGGAGCAGCTGGGCTTGTACACTCTGGAGTTTAGAAGGATGAGGGGGATCTCATTGAAACATATAAGATTGTTAAGGGCTTGGACACACTAGAGGCAGGAAACATGGTCCCGATGTTGGGGGAGTCCAGACCCAGGGGCCACAGTTTAAGAATAAGGAATAAGCCATTTAGAACGGAGATGAGGAAACACTTTTTCTTACAGAGAGTGGCGAGTCTGTGGAATTCTCTGCCTCAGAGGGTGGTGGGTACTTTCAAGAGAGAACTAGATAGGGCTCTTAAAAATAGCGGAGTCAGGGGATATGGGGAGAAGGCAAGAACGGGGTACTGATTGGGGATGATCAGCCATGACCACATTGAATAGCGGTGCTGGCTCGAAGGGCCAAATGGCCTGCACCTATTGTCTATTTATCTCTCTATCTATCTCTCTATCTATCTCTTTATATATCTCTATCTATATATCTTATCTATCTATATATCTCTATATCTCTATATCTATCTATCTATCTATCTATCTATCTATCTATCTATCTATCTATCTATCTATCTTTGTTCTTCTATATCTATTATTTCTGTTCTATTCTTATATCTTCTATCTATCTATCTACAGTCTCTATCTATATCTATCTCTGTATATCTATCTATCTATCTATCTATCTATCTATCTATCTATCTATCTATCTATCTATCTATCTATCTATCTATCTATCTATCTATCTCTATCTTTTATTCTATATCTATTTTCTATCTATATCTATCTATCTATATCTATCTATCTTCTTCTATCTATATCTATATATCTTCTATTCTATACTCTATACTCTATGCTATTACTAAAACTCTCATCTTGTCCTCTTCTGGTTTATATTGCTAGGATTTTTTCACCACCTTACTAACCGTTCTCCTCAGCTCCAAGCGCATCAAGTTTTGTTCTGATCGGTGAAATATTACAAACGTTATTGGTCTGCTATCGTGACGGCGACACCGCTTCCAGCACCCGCTGTCAATCACCAGCGCCGAGAACAAAGCTGAAGGAGCGAAGTGTGGGCAGTGTTTGCAGGCGGGGGTGGGCAGTGTTTGCAGGCGGGGCCTCTGAGCACGACGGGTGCTGGGACCGGGAGCTGTTGAGTGCCTCCGGAGCCGGGTCCTGGTGCTGGTGAGTGCGGTCGGAGCCAGGGCCGGGAACCGGTGAGCCCACACACCACCCCTTTCCCCTACACCCCTTCCCCTACACCCCACCGTCCCCTACACCCCTCTCCCTACAGCCCACACCCCCCTCTCCCACACCGCCCTCTCCCACACCGCCCCTCCCCCACACCCAACTCCCCCCTCTCCCACCCCCCCCTCCTACACCCCCCCTTCCCCTACACCCCCCTCCCCTACACCCCCCTCCCCTACATCCCAACCGTCCCCTACACCCTTCTCCGCTATGCCCCACACACACCCCCTCCCCCACCCACCCCCCTCTCCCTCACACCCCCTATCCCCTGCACACCTTTCCCCACGCCCCCCCACACACACCCGCTTCCCCACACCCCCCTCCCCGCACATCCCTTCCAAGCACCTCCTCCCCACACACACCCCCTCACCCACCCTCCACACCCCATCCTCGCACACACCCACTCCTCACACACACATCCTGCCCACACACACCCCACCCCACACACCACCCTACCCCACACACCTCCCCTCCCCCACACATCCCTCCTCCCCCACACACACCCGCCCTCCCCCACCCCCCCACCAGTCCCCGACCGGCCTTGCCTGAAGCTGTCCAGCAGCTACAGAATGCTCCCGCTGCTGCGTTCGGGAACAGGTGAGTGGTGGAATATTGCATTGGGGAATGGTTTGCGTTCGGGGACCAGCCCTACCGTGCGACTGGGACCCATTTAGTATACATTAAATGGGAAAGGAATTCCTGGAAGGAGACTGGTTGAAGCATGGAATCCTGTTGGTAGCATTGCGAAGCACCTTGACAAACTGGGTCTCTTCTTGAAAAGCTGTAGAGAGAGTAATAATAGTCTAACATTTAGGAACATTTAACAAGAATGTCCTTCCTCAAATTAGGAGACCAAAGCTGCACATAATACTCCAGGTGTGGTCTCACCAGGGCCCCGTACAACTGCAGTAGGACCTCGTTGCTCCCACACACAATTTACAATTTACAGAAGCTAATTAACCTACAAACCTATTTTGTATTTGGGATGTGGGAAGAAACCGGGACACCCAGAGAAAATGCAGGGAGAACGTACAAACTCCATACCGACGGCAGCCATAGTCAGGATTGAACCCTGGGATGTGAGGCAGCGACTCTGGGGCTTTCAGGCAGCAACTCTACCGCTGCGCCACCGTGCCTCTCTTATGATTGCGCAGTGACCTGGTACTAATTCAGAACGTGAAATATCTCAAACACCCTAGTGCCTACCAGTTGTCTGTGTCTCCGGTTGAAAAGTGTTCAGTACCTTGCCTGACCTCATGAGGTCCAAATTACTATTGAAGCCAATAGTGTAGGATTGAAGGAAGTCGCAAAATGCTGGAGTAACTCAACGGGTCAGGCAGCATCTCCGGAGAGAAGGAATGGGTGATGTTTCGTGTCGAGACCCTTCTTCAAACTGAGAGTCAGGGGAGAGGAGGATACAGAGATAAGGAAGTGTAAGGTATGAAAAACGAGACAAAGGGGATGAAGTTTAAGGAAAATGTAGAATTGGTGATTGTTTCGCTGAACACCTCCGCTCTGTCCATCTTAACCGACCTGATCCCCCGGTGGCTCAGCACTTCAACTCCCCCTCCAATTCACAATCTGACTTTTCTGTCCTGAGCCTCCTCCATTGTTTATTGATTGGTATGGGTGTCAGGGGTTATGGGGAGAAGGCAGGAGAATGGAGTTAGCCATGATTGTATGTCGGAGTAGACTAAATGGGCCGAATGCCCTAATTCTGCTCCTATAACTTCTGAATCTATGAATAAAGTCCTAGCCTACTTCAATAAATATGAACATTTTCATATTTATTCTAACTACTTCTTTTCATCATTTTTATTATTTTATGTGCAACGTTTATGGGTACAACAGAGTTTTTCAATATTCCACTGTGAATCCAAGTCAAATCCTTCAATTTGATGGTGATGGTGACGATGATGATGCTGCTGAAGATGATGCTGATGATGGTGATGATGGCGATGATGATGGTGCTGAATCTAGTGACGAAATTTTATCAAGCGTCTGAGGACAGTGATGATGGTGACAATATTTGTATTAGAGGCTGTGGACAACTGATGATGATGACGATGCTTTATTGCCGCATGCACAGAGGTACAGTGAAATTCTTTGTTTTTGCACACCAAAGTGCGAATAGAGTTGCTACAAATTTACAAAAAAGTACTCATCCCTTCTTCGTCACGGGTCTCTTTGTTCTCTCGCACCCCCACACGCTGGTCCCTCTTTGTGTATCACGGCCTCTACATGTTCCGACCACAAGGGCCGAGACTCGGAGCACTTGGTCCACGCTGGTTTCTCCGTAAGCCATTGGTGTCCGCTGCTCCCAGGAGTGTGGCAACCCTCTGGGAGAGCCAGGAGCCAGGGAGAAACTGAAGTCTACATTTTTACTTTGGAGATATTGCACGGAAACAGGCCCTTCGGCCCACCGAGTCCATGCTGACCATCAATCATTCATTCACGCTAGTTCTATGTTTAAGTTTCAGTTCATTTCAAGAGAGAGTTAGATTTAGCTCTTTGGGGAAAACGGAAAGGGATATGGGGAGAAAGCAGGAACGAGGTACTGATTTTGGATGATCATATTGAGTGACGGTCCTGGCTCGAGGGGCCGAATTGTTTACTCCTGTACCTATTTTCTATGTTTCTATGATTCTATCCTACACACACTAGAGACAATGTTACATTTATGCCAAGCCAATTATCCTACAAACCTGAATGTTTTTGGAATGTGGGAGGAAGCTGGAGCACACAAAGAAAACCCACACGGACACGGGGAGAACGTACAAACTCCGTA
This sequence comes from Okamejei kenojei, assembly GCA_035221665.1. NCBI lineage: Eukaryota > Metazoa > Chordata > Chondrichthyes > Rajiformes > Rajidae > Okamejei > Okamejei kenojei. Next base: position 62,304 of record JAVHYY010000230.1, on the reverse strand, counting down.
CAGAGAACACCCATAGTCGGGATCGACCCCGTGTCTCTGGTGCTGTAAGGCAGCAACTCCACTGCTGCACCACCGTGCTGCTCGAAATTGTAATAATGTGGAGATTCTAAATTAATAAAACCACTGTTCACTCTTTCATTTTAGAAACACTACATCTCAGGATGTCCGCGTGGACCTGTCCACCATCAGGTCTTCTATCCAAATGAAGATGAACGAATATCAAAAGTACCAGAAAAGCATCCTGAAAACTATCAATGAAAAATCTCGTCAGTTACACTAGTTTTGTGGGAGTAGGGAGCGCTGTCCTGTACGGCTGCCTATCCTGCAGCTGTCCGTTTTCCTCACTTTTTTTTAAATTTTAGTACGTTCAAAGTATGTTAGTTACTTTGCTGACCATTATCTCTGCATGGAAAGATTTCATTTCCCGATGCAATTTATGGTGCCTCATCTGCCTTTGCATGTGGAATATTGCAGCTTTTGTCAGGGAGTAGTTCAGGTTTGCTGCACAAATCTTACCAGGCGAGTGAAGAGAGAGAAAAAAAGGACAGAGTGCTGGAGTAACTCGGCGGGTCAGGCAGCAACTCTGGAGAACATGGATAGCTGACTTCTTGTGTCCCGACCTCACACACATACAGGTGCGCACACACACATACACACATGTATACACTCACAAACACACACACACACAAAGCACAGATTCACACCCACATACAAACACACTCAGTATCCACCTATCACTCACCAGACTTTGTCCTGCCTCTCTCTTCCAGCTTTCCCTCCCACCCACCCCCACCACAATCAATCTGAAGAAGGGTCCTGATCCGAAATGCCACTTATCCATGTTCTCCAGAGATGCTGCCTGACCCGCTGAGTTACTCTAGCACTCCAGAATGTCTAAACGTACATATTTAGTTTAGTTTAAAGATAGTTTAGTTCGGTTTAGTCACGGGGAAAACATGTCCCCCTCGCCCCCCCCCCCCCCCCCTTAACAGTTCATTAACCTTTTGCTACTCTTGGACAATGAGTTGAGTTGAGTTTAGTTTGCTGTCACGTGTACCGAGGTACAGTGAAAAGCTTTTGTTGCGTGCTAACCAGTCAGTGGGAAGACAATACATGATTACAATCGAGCCATTTACTCTACATACTGGGCTAATGGGACTGAAGAATGATAAATCCCCTGGGCCTGATGGTCTGCATCCCAGGGTCCTCAGGGAGGTGGCTCTAGAAATAGTGGACGCATTGGTGATCATTTTCCAATGTTCAATAGATTCAGGATCCGTTCCTGTGGATTGGAGGATAGCTAATGTTATCCCACTTTTCAAGAAAGGAGCGAGAGAGAAAACGGGGAATTATAGACCGGTTAGCCTGACTTCGGTGGTGGGAAAAATGCTGGAGTCAATTATTAAAGAGATAATAATGGAGCATTTGGATAGCAGTAAAAGGATTAGTCCAAGTCGGCATGGATTTATGAAAGGGAAATCATGCTTGACTAATCTTCTGGAATTTTTTGAGGATGTGACAAATAAAATGGATGAAGGGGCACCAGTGGATGTTGTGTATCTAGACTTTCAGAAAGCCTTTTATAAGGTCCCGCACGGGATACTGGTGACTAAAATTAGAGCACATGGTATTGGGGGTAGGGTGTTGACATGGATAGAAAATTGGTTGGCACACAGGAAGCAAAGAGTTGGAGTGAAAGGGTCCTTTTCAGAATGGCAGGCAGTGGCGAGTGGAGTACCGCAAGGCTCGGTGTTTGGGCCGCAACTGTTTACCATATATATTAATGATTTGGTAGAGGGAATTAGGAGCAACACTAGCAAGTTTGCGGATGACACTAAGCTGTGCAGCAGTGTGAACTGTGTAGAGGATGTTTGGAGGTTGCAGGGTGACTTGGACAGGTTGAGTGAGTGGGCAGATGCGTGGCAGATGCAGTGTAATATAGATAAATGTGAGGTTATCCACTTTGGTGGCAAAAACAAGGAGACAAATAATTATCTCAATGGGGTTAGGTTAGGTCAGGGGGAGGTACAGCAAGACCTGGGTTTCCTTGTACACCGGTCACTGAAGGTTGGTGAGCAGGCAGTGAAGAAAGCTAATGGAATGTTGGCCTTCATAACAAGAGGATTTCAGTATAGGAGTAGAGAGGTTCTTCTGCAGTTGTATATGTTAAAATGTATTTTGTGTTTTGTTGCATTTTATTGGTAAACTGTATGGCAAATGAAATTCCTCGTATGTTGCAAAACATACTTGGCTAATAAAGTATTGATTATGATTTATGCAAGCTGTTGGCGATTTCATTAATGCTGCCTGTATCCGAGTTAAATGCTGCCAATTGTCTCATTGACTGCCAAACAAATAATGATAATTAACTCTTAGGAGTTGTCTGTGTGGAGTTTGCTGGTTTTTCCTGTGGTCCTGTGGTTTTTCCTGTGGGCGCCATAGTGTCATAGAGTGATACAGCGTGGAAACAGGCCCAACTTGCCCACACCGACCAACATGTCCCATCTGCACTAGTCCCACCTGCCTGCGTTGGGTCCATATACCTCCAAACCTGTACGATCCATGTACTGTACCTGTCTAACTGTTTTTCAAATGTTGGCATAGTCTTAAATGGTGCTCTGGTTTCCTCCCACATCCCAAAAACATGTGGTTTTGGAGGTTAATCAGCTCTCTATAAATTGTCCCAAGTGAATGACAGAACTTGGGGGGGGGGGGGGGGGGGGGGGGGGGAGGGGGGGGGGGGGCTGATGTGAATGTGTGGGAGAATAAAATTTAACTAATGTAAGATTGGTGTAACTAGATGGTAACTAGATCTCCACCCCTTTCCGCCTTCGCAGTGACTTTTCCCTCCGCAACTCCCTGGTTAATCTCATCCCAAACCACCCAAACCACCCCCTCCCCAGGTACTTTCCCCTGCAACTGCCCCTGAAGATGCAACACCTGTCTCTTAACCTTCTCCCTCGACTCTGACCCTGACATTCTGACCCTGACATTCCTTTCAGGTTAGGCAGAGGTTCACTTGCACCTCCTCCAACCTCATCTACTGTATCCGTTATTCAAGATGTGGACTCTGGTACATAGTCGAGGCCAAACGCAGACTGGGCGATCGTTTCACGGAACACCTTCGCTCAGCCCACATGAACCAACCTGATCTCCCGGTTGCTGGACACGTTAATTCCCCTTCCCATTCCTACACTGACCTTTCTGTCCTCGGCCTCCTCCATTGTCAGAGTGAGGGTAAATGCAAATTGGAGGAACAGGATCTTATATTTCGCTTGGGCAGCTCACGGCCCAGTGGTATGAATATTGATTTATCTAACCTCAAATGACCACGGCATTCCCTCTCTCTCTTTCCCTCCCCCACCCAAGTCACACCAACATCTTGTTTTCACCCAACATACAGCTAACAATGGCCTGTTTTCATAATCATTGTTACTTTTTTGCATATCTTTCATTCATTGTTCCTTATCTCTCTACATACAAACATAGAAAATAGGTGCAGGAGGAGGCCACTTGGTCCTTCGAGCCAGCACCGCCATTCATTGTGATCATGGTTGATCGTCTCCTATCAATAACCCGTGCCTGCCTTCTCCCCATATTCCTTGACTCCACTAGCCCCTAGAGCTCTATCTAACTCTCTCTTAATTCCATCCAGTGACTTGGCCTCCACTGCCCTCTGTGGCAGGGAATTTGTATAAATTCAGAACTCTCTGGGTGAAAAAGTTTTTTCTCACCTCAGTCTTAAATGACCTCCCCTTTATTCTAAGACTGTGGCCCCTGGTTCTGGACTCACCAAACATTGGGAACATTTTTCCTGCATCTAGCTTGTCCTGTCTTTTTATAATTTTATATGTTTCTATAAGATATCCCCTCATCCTTCTAAACTCCAGTGAATACAAGCCTAGTCGTTTCAATCTTTCCTCATATGACAGTCCCGCCATCCCATGGATCAATCTCGTGAACTCGTGAATTGCTGCCTCAATCACAAGGATGTCCTTCCTCAAATTAGGAGACCAAAACTGTACACAATACTCCAGATGTGGTCTCACCAGAGCCCTATACAACTGCAGAAGAACCTCTTTACTCCTATACTGAAATCCTCTTGTTATGAAGGCCAACATTCCATTAGCTTTCTTCACTGCCTGCTGTACCTGTAAACCAACTTTCAGTGACCAGTGTACAAGGATGCCCATGTCTCACTGCACCTCCCCCTTACCTAACCTAACCCCATTGAGATAATAATCTGCCCACTTGTTTTTGCCGCCAAAGTGGATAACCTCACATTTATCTATATTATACTGCATCTGCCACGCATCTGCCCACTCACTCAACCTGTCCAGGTCACCCTGCAACCTCCTAACATCTTCTTCACAGTTCACACTGCCACCCAGCTTTGTGTCATCCACAAACTTGCTAGTGTTGCTCCTAATTCCCTCTTCCAAATCATTAATATATATGGTAAACAGTTGCGGCCACAACACCGAGCCTCGCGGCACTCCACTCGCCACTGCCTGCCATTCTGAAAAAGACCCGTTCACTCCTATTCTTTGCTTCCGGTCTGCCAACCAATTTTCTATCCAAGTGTACACCCTACCCCCAATGCCATGTGCTCTAATTTTAGTCACCAGTCTCCCGTACGGGACCTTATCAAAGACTTTCTGAGAGTCTAGATATACTACATCTACTGGCACCCCTTCATCCATTTTACTTGTCACATCCTCAAGAAATTCCAGATGATTAGTCAAGCATGATTTCCCTTTCATAAATCCATGTTGACTTGGACTAATACTTTTACTGCTATCCAAATGCCCCATTATTACCTTTTAATAATTGACTCCAGCATCTTTCCCACCACTAAAGTCAGGCTAACTGGTCTGTAATTCCCCGTTTTCTCTCTCGCTCCTTTCTTGAAAAGTGGGATAACATTAGCTATCCTCCAATCCACAGGAACTGATCCTGTTTCTATTGAACATTGAAAAATGATCACCAATGCATCCACTATTTCTACAGCCACCTCCCTGAGGACCCTGGGATGCAGACCATCAGGTCCAGGAGATTTATCATCCTTCAGTCCCATTAGCCTACCCAATACTATTTCTTGCCTAATAAACATTAATGTACCCCCTCAGCACATCTGGGAGATTGTTTGTGTCTTCCTTAGTGAAGACAGATCCGAAGTACCTATTCAACTCTTCTGCCATTTCCTTGTTGCCCATAATAATTTCACCCGTGTCTGCCTTCAAGGGACCCACATTTGACTTTGCTATTCTTTTTCCCTTAACATATCTAAAGAAGCTTTTATTGTCCTTCTTTATATTCCTGGCCCGCTTCCCTTCGTACTTCATCTTTTCAGTCCGTATTGCCCGTTTTGTTTCCTTCTGTTGTCCTATGAAAGTTTCCCAATCTCTGGCTTCCGGCTACTCTTTGCTGTGTTAAATATCTTTTATTTTAGTTTTATTCCATCCCCAACTCCTCTTGTCAGCCACAGTTGCCCCCTACTCCCATTAGAATCTTTCTTCCTTTTTGGAATGAAATGATCCTGCGTCTTCCGGATTATGCCCAGAAATTCCTGCCATTGCTGTTCCACCATCATTCCTGCTGGGATCCCTTTCCAGTCTACCTTGGCCAGCTCCCCTCTCATGCCTTCATAGTCCCCTTTGTTCAACTGCATCATTGACACTTCCGATTTAACGTTCTCCTTCTCAAATTGCAGATTAAAACTAATCATATTATGATCACTACCTCCAAGCGGTTCCTTTACCATGAGTTATCTTATATCTGGTTCATTGGACAACACTAAATCCAGAATTGTCTTTTCTCTGGTCGGCTCCATTACAAGCTGCTCTAAGAATCCCTCTCGGAGGCATTCTACAAACTCTCTTTCTTGGGGTCCTGAACCAACCTGATTTTCCCAGTCTACCTGCATATTGAAATCCCCCATCACCATAGTGGCATTACCTTTGTCACATGCCAGTTTTAACTCCTGCTGCAACTTACACCCTACACCTGGGCTACTATTTGGGGGTCTGTAAATAACACCAATTAGTGTCTTCTTGCCTTTACAATTCCTCAACTCAATCCACAGTGACTCTACCTCATCAGTCCCTGTCTTCTCTTGCAAGGGACTGAATTACATCCCTCACCAGCAGAGCTACCCCCCCTCCTCTGCCCTCATTCACTGTCCTTTCTATAGGATGTATAACCCAGAATATTTAGTTTCCAGGCCCGATCCTCCTGCAGCCACGTCTCAGTAATCCCCACAATGTCATATCTACCAACCTCTAACTGAGCCTCAAGCTCATCTACTTTACTTCTTATACTTCACACATTCATATACAATACTTTTAATTCCTTATGCGTCTCACCTTTCACATCAATCCCTATTACGCTTGGCCATACTCTCCTTTCCCTTTGTGAGCTTCCTTTCCCGTTAATTCTGGGTCATTAACTATCCCTTTTACTCTCTTTCCTCTGTCCTCGACTATCCCATTTGACACTCCACCCCCCTTATTCAGTTTATTCGGGTAGCAGTGGCAAACCTGCCTGCCAGAATGCTGGTTCCCTCAATCTAAATCCCTGCCCTCTGCACCAGTTCCTCAGCCACACATTCAGGTCCCATATCGCCCTGTTCCTGCTCTCGCCAGCACGAGGAACTGGAAGCAAACCGGAGATAACCACTCTGGAGGTCCTGCTTTTCAGCATTTTTCCGAGCTCTCTGAAGTCACGCTGCAGAATATTCATCCCCTTCTTTCCGACATCGTTTGTGCCGACATGCACTACCACTTCCGGCTGTTCACCTTCGCCCTTGAGGATTTTCTGCACTCTGTTGGTGACATCCTGGATCCTGGCACCAGGAAGGCAGCACACCATCCTCGAATCCCGTCTGTTGCTGCAGAAACCCTGTCCGTACCTCTCACAATGGAGTCTCCAAGTACAATGGTGTTGCCTGACGTTGGCCTCTTTGGTTTTGGCCCAACAGCCCGTTTTGATTCGCAAGCCAGTCCGTCGCTCAGTGTGATAACGTCTTCTGTCCCGACAGCTTCTAAGGGGGTGAACCTGTTCACAAGAGGTACAACACCCGGGACTTTGCATTCCATGTTTCCCTCCTTTATCACCGTTACCCACCTTCGCTCTTCCAGTACCTTAGGTGTAACAATCTTACTGTAGGACTTGTCGAGGCAAGACTCAGTTTCTCGGATGCACCTGAGGTCATCCACTTGCTTCTCCAGTTCCCCAACATGGTCCTTCAGGAGCTGTACCTGGATGCACTTCTCACATTTGTAGCAGCCAGAGGCACCAGCGGTGTCCTTGACCTCCCACATACTGCAAGCATCACACTGAATCAGCTTGCTTGACATCTCCTTCTTTCGTCTCTCCCTCTCCAGCGTTTTGCGTAGCATCCTTTCCTCAGCCTCCTCGCCGAAGACTCTCGAGCCAAAGACTTGCACTTTTCTCACAGGGCCGCACCCAGACAGGGCCGTACCCCTTTGAACAAGTCTTGCTTATATCAGATGCTAAATTGCCTAATTGTCCACTTTACCAATCTTCCAATCTAATTGTTCAGCCAATCCCCACACGCGCTCCTAACCTTCCTTCCTCTTTGGTTTGAAAGTTCTAAAGCTGCGTTGCCTTTGGTTTGAAAGTGCTAAAGCTGCCTTGCTGTTGCTTTGAAAGTTCTAAAGCTGCGTTGTCTTTGATTTGAAAGTGTTAAAGCTGCCTTGCCTTGGGTTTGAAAGTGCTAAAGCTGCCTTGCCTTTGGTTCGGAAGTGCTAAAGCTGCCTTGCCTATGGTTTGAAAGTGCTAAAGCTGCCGCCTAATTAAAGCTGCCTTGCCTAATTAAAGCTGCCTTGCCTAATTAAAGTTGCCTTGCCTATGTAAAGTTGCCTTGCCTAATTAAAGTTGCATTGCCTTCTATATAATTAAAAGTCTAATCTTGACCGCTTCCTGTTTGCCCTTTATATTGATTTTAGGAAAAACGCTACCACGGTCGGCTGTGATTTTTGGCTATCTTACTCAGAGTCCCCCTCCGCTCATCAGGTGCCGAAGATTTTTCCCATCGATGAAAAATAAAAGAGTTATTAGTGTTTAAAAAATGTTAAATGTTTAAAAAATCTCTCTCCTGTCAATCACGCCATGAAGGCCACGCCCCTTCTGGTGGGAGGGGCCAATAAAACCCCCAAGTGTGGGCATGGCTTTGTCTCTGCAAGATGGGGGAGGGAGTGGTCACGACTCGCTGTCTTTAGTGGCCTTGCACCCTGCTTGAAATAGTATGAAACTGCACTTGAGTTTGATGGCCTTGCACCCTGCATGAAGTGGTATGAAACTGCACTTGAATCTGGTGGCCTTGCACCCTGCTTGAAATGGAATTTCAAGGAATAGCCATGAGTCAACTGCGAGGCCACCAGCCGTTAGTGAGTGAGCTGCCGGCACAACAGGCTTGAGTGACTGAGCCGCCAGGCCAAGAATCCATTCGGCCCACAATGTCCAAACTAGCCCTCTGGAAACCAGTCCCTTCAGCGCACAACACCCATACTAGTGCTCAAGAAAGCCCCCCCCCCCCCCCCACTGGCCACTAACATTGGAATTGGTGGAGAGGTGGAATATTGCGCTGGAGGACCAGCCCTCCCGTGTGATGCTAAGTGTGACACTTGGTCTAGTATATATATCAAATCATATATATATATATATATATATATAATATATAAAAACGCTGTGTGTGTGTGTGTGTGTGTGGGTGGGTGTGTGGGTGTGTGGGTGTGTGTCAGATTTCATGGTTCGCCAAAACCACACACTCAAACTCCGAGAAATTTACCATATTTTTTTACATTCATCCATTCACTCCTAATTACATTTAGACATTTTTATGTACACTTTTTAAAATAAAATCCTTCGCGCCCCACACTCACTAATTTTGTGGCCTCCTGCTGGCCAGCCACCATAACGGCAGCTGCTGTAGCCCGCTCTCCTCCAAAAACGCCGCCATTATTTTCTTTCGCTGGCGATATTCGCAGCTGCCGCCCGGCTTATTTCGCTTCCGATTTCACTTCCTCTACTCTCCACTTCCCCCCCCCCCCCCCCCCCCCCCACCCCGGCCCAGCTCGCCTCTTCCACCTCTGCTTCCACCTCTGCTTTTCGCCGTGCTCAGAAATAGCCGATCTTTGCCTTCACCTCCAGCGCAGAGTGGTTCTGTTAATGGATTCATTCCACAGTGAGTTCAGTTCTGTAACAAACCCCCCCCCCCCCCCCCCCCCCCCCCCGTCCTCCCTCCCCTTCCCCCATCTCCTGCCCTTCCCCCCCTCCCCCCCCCCCCCCCCCCCCCCATACTCGGGGTCTGAAGCACCTTCGGGGACCAGACCCAACGGGTCTCCACTTGGTCTAGTTATCTATTAAAACTCTGTGTGTGTGTGGATGTGTGGATGTATGTTATTTTGCCTTTGAAACATATTTTCTCGAAAACCAGACACAAATACATATTTACATATTTCGGTAGCGATTTAACTTACGATTTCAGAAATCGACTCCTCCCTAAATTTGACCAATTATTTCCCCAGATTTTTAATAAAGTTGTTCACAAAACGGACTGTTTTTTAAAATTCAAACCGTTGTGGCAGCTGCGGACGTCACAATGCCCTTGCTCGCGGCATCGCCCCCCCACCCCCGCTATCGATTAAAGTAGATGCTCTCAACGCGCAGGCACACTTTCCACCACCCTTCCCCCCCTCAGTCATTTTTTCGCCTCCCGCTGTGCTGCGGACGAAAGATACAGAGCATAGACCGCTATAGGATCTTTTTCAGAGGGAGTAATGGCACCCAGGGCCACCTTCTCATCGCGTGCCCCGCGCGACGATAACGGCTGCTGCCACCTGGCTTCCTCCACTCCCGGCCCGGCGGAAGCCACGATTTTGCTGGTCCCCCCACTGCTTTTCACCATCCTCGCCCGCCCGTCCACTCCCCTCTCCCCCATACTCGGGGCCCTGAAGCGTTTGTGCAAAGGCATTGTGAGGTCAGCAGCCTCTCTCCCCCCTCCCCTCTCTCCCCCCTCTCTCTCTCTCCCTCCCTCCCTCTCTCTCTCCCTCTCTCCCTCTCTCCCCCTCTCTCTCCCCCCTCTTTCTCTCTCCCCCTCCCCCTCCCTTGCCTTCCCTCCCCTAAAACCCCTCCACCCTTCCCCTACCCCCCTCTCAGGCCTCCTCCCCTCTATCCTCCCATCCCTTTCTCCCCACCCTCCCTCTCCTCCCCTCCACCCCCCTCTCCCTCTGTCTCTTGCCCTTCTGTCTCTGCCCCTCTCTTTCTCTCTCCATTCTCTCTCTGCCCATTCTCTACCCCTCCCCCCCTTAATAATATTAATATAATATCAAGGGGGAGTAGTTAGCCTCAACTCAACCGGGCATTGGAGGACCAGACCCAACGGGCCTGCACTTGGTCTAGTATCTATTAAAACTGTGTGTGTCATTTTGCATGTGAAACGTATCTCCTCGAAAACCAGACTCCGAAACAGGACAATGTTTACATATTTCAGTAGAGATTTTCCTTGCGAGTTTAGAAATCCACTCCTCTGTACTGTTGGTACATTATTTTCCTGACTTTTTAATTAAAATTGTTGACCAATCTGACCTTTGTTTTAAATCTGACCGCTGCCCAGCTGATGACGTTACAATAACAGTGAAATTTTTACATCTTCTGGTAGAAAATTTCCTTATAATTTCAAAAATCCAGTCCTCTTCTCAATTTGCTCGATTATTTCCAGAGATATTTACTAAAATTTATCACCAAACTAACATTTAAAAAAATATTAGGATTACCCAGCTGCTGCCTTTGCACCTGCCCAACTGCTTCCTGGCCCCGCCCGGCCTGTCCCCCCAGCCTGCCAGGTTGTTGATTTAATTGTTTTTCATTGAATTGAATTGAATTATTTCTCACTTAACATCACTAATTCTTAACATTAACTTTTAATTTCAAAGATTAAAAAAAAAGAATTGCTGTCATCATTGACAGCTTAGATCGGACGCGCTGTGTGTGTGTGTGGGGGGGGGGGGGTCCTCCCTTGAATTCCATACAGCTGCCGACAGCTTTCGTGCATGAGGCGTGGACACTTCATTTTTTGAACATTCTGAACGCATGACGCACGGTTGCATTTCGCTCCCTCTGTCTCTCCCCCTCTCTCTCTCCCCATCACTCTCTCTTCCCATCTCTCTCTTCCCCCCCCTCTCTCTCTCTCTCCCCTGTCTCTCTCTCTCCCCCCATCTCTCTCTCCCTCTCCCCCCCTCTCTTCACCCCTCTCTCCCCCCTTCCTCTCTCCCACCCCCCCTGCCCTCCCCCACCCTCCATCCCCTAAACACTTTCCCCCCTCCCCTCTACCCCTCCCCTACCCTCTTCCCTCTTCCCTCCACCCCATCCCCTCCCCATCCTCCCACCCCGTACCCCTTCCCTTCCCCCCTCTCTCTGCCCCTCTCCCTCCTCCTCCCTTTCTCCTTCCATCTCTCGCACCCCTCCTCCCCTCACCCTCCCTCCCTCCCTCACCCTCCCTCCCCTCCACCCCCCCTCCCTCTGTCTCCTGCCCTTCTGTCTCTGCCCCTCTCTCTCTGTCTCTCCCCATTCTCTCTCTGCCCTCACTCTCTACCCCCCCCCCCCCCCCCCCGGGCATGCCTGCAAGTTGGGGGCTATGTGTCAGTGGATAGGGTGATTATGGAGTAAAAGGAGCAAATTAATAATATTAATATATCAAGGGGGTAGTTAGCGTCTGTGCGGGGGGAGTAGTTAGTGTGTGTGATGCCACATGCTGCCGCCACCCCCCCCCCCCCCCCCCCCGGCAACCGCACTTGGTGGAACAGACCCAACGGGTCTCCACTTGGTCTAGTATCTATTAAAACTCTGTGTGTGTGAGGGGGTGTATGTCATTTTGCCTTTAAAACGTATTTCCTCGAAAACCAGACGCAAAAACGCAGAGATGTTTACATATTTCGGCAGGGGTTTAAATTATGATTTCCTAAATGCACTCCTCTCTAGATTTGGTCAATTACTTCCCCAGATTTTGAATACAATTGTTCACAAAACATCAGAAAAATTTAAAATCAAACTGCTACATGAGTCACAGAGCCACCTCACAGATCCAATCACAATGGATCTCATTTACATATGATATCACAATGGGACAATGATCTCTCCCCCTCCATGACATTTAAAAAAATATTATGGTTGTCCAGCTGCTGATCTCACAATGCTTTTGCACCTGGCCCAACTGCCTCCAGGCCCCGCCTAGCCCTGCCCCCCCCCCATCTGGCCACACCTGGCCCCGCCCTGTGACCACACAATGCCTTTGCCCCCTGACAGATTTTTAAATATATATTTGCTGTCTTCATTGACACCTTAGATCGGACCCGCTGTGTGGGGGGGGGGGGGGGGGGGGGTGGGGAGAGGGGAGGGGAGAGGGGAGGAGGGGCGGTTTGCCCCTGAATTTCATAAAGGGCTGCCGACAGCTTTCGTGCATGGGTATATGCGGATGCTTCATTTCCAGAAAACATTTCTCCCCCCTCTCTCTCCCCATCTCTCTCTTTCTCCTCTCTCTCTCCCCCTCTCTCTCTCTCCCCATCCCTCTCCCCCTCTCTCTCTCCCCACTTCCTCTCCCCCACCCCCTCTGCCCTCCCCCACCCTTCCTCCCCTACCCCCTTTCCCTCCACCCCATCTCCTCACCACTCTCCCTCCCCCTACCCCTCCCTTCCCTTCTCCTCCTTCCCTCCCCCCTTTCCCTCTCTCCCCCTCTCTCTCCCATCTCAACCCCCTCGCCCACCCTCCCTCTCCTCCCCTCCACCCCACTCTCCCTCTGCCTCTTGCCCTTCTGTCTCTGCCCCTTTCTCTCTGTCTCTCCCCATTCTCTCTCTGCCCTCACTCTCTACCCCCCCCCCCCCCTCCCTCTCTAGACATGCCCACGAGTTGGGGGCTCTGCGTTAGTGGATAGGGCGGTTATGGGGTAAAAGGAGCAAATTAATAATATTAATATATCAAGGGGGGTAGTTAGCGTGTGTGCGGGGGGTTTGTTAGTGTGTGTGACGCCACATGCCACCCCTCCTAGCCCCCCCCCTCCCCCACAACCACACTTTGGGGGAACAGACCCAATGGGTCTGCACTTTGTCTAGTATATTACTAAAAGTATGATCTTGACCACTTCCTGTTTTCCTGTTTCATGATTTTAGAAAAAAACGCTGCCATTTTCGGCTGTGATTTTTGGCCATCTTACTCAGAGTCCCCCTTCTCTGTGCAGGACAAGAGGATGTTTCCCATCGATGAAAAATAAAAGAGTTATTAATGTTTTTAAAATGTTGAGATTCTCTCTGCTGCCCCTGCTGGTGGAAGGGGGGAGGGACTATAAAACCCGGAAGTGTTGTACCTCAGTCAGTCTCTGCAAGATGGGGGAAACACTGCAAATGTGGGTGGGGGTATCGGTTGAAGTAAAAGCACTGCAAATGGTTGGTGGGGATTTGGGTTGAAGTAAAAGCACTGCAAAAGGTTGGAAGTCTAAACTTGACAACTTCCTGTTTGCACTGTATATTGATTTTAGATAAAACACTACAACTTATGGCTGTGATTTTTGGTCAGCTTACTCAGTCCCCCTCCGCTCATCGGGTGCAGAGGATTCTTCCCATCAATGAAAAACAAAAGTGTTATTAGTGTTTTAAAAATGTTGAGAATCTCTCTCCTGTCAATCACGCCATGAAGGCCAGACCTTTTCCGATGGGAGGGCGAAGGGGTTATAAAACCCAGAAGTTTGGGTGTGGCTCAGTCTCTGCATGATGGGGGAGGGAGAGGTCGTGACCCTGTCTGAGCTGTGAATCTACTGAACACACCAAATGTCCACTGAACTGTGAGTGTAGTGTTATGTGTGGTTTTATGGTGGTTTCACCCTGCTTGAAATTGTATTTTTTCTCACAGAGAGTGGTGAATCTGTGGAATTCTCTGCCTCAGAGGGTGGTGGAGGCACGTTCTCTGATGCTTTCAAGAGAGAGCTAGATTGGGCTCTTAAAAATAGCGGAGTCAGGGGATATGGGGAGAAGGCAGGAACGGGGTACTGATTGGGGATGATCAGCCATGATCACATTGAATGGCGGTGCTGGCTCGAAGGGCAGAATAGCCTACTCCTGTACCTATTGTCTATTGTCTATATTGTCTATTGTATGAAACTGCATTTGAATGTGGTGGCCTTGCACCCTGCATGAAATGGCATGAAACTGCATTTGAATGTGGTGGCCATGCACCCTGCTTGAAATGGTATGAAACTGCACTTGAATTTGGTGGCCTTGCACCCTGCATGAAGTGGTATGAAACTGCACTTGAAGTTGGTAGCCTTGCACCCTGCTTGAAGTGGTATGAAACTGCACTTGAATTTGGTGGCCTTGCACCCTGCTTCATGGAATCATGGATCATGGAAATCTTTATTGTCATTCAGGCCTTGCGGTCTGAACGAAATTTCGTTGCCTGCAGTCATACATATAGTAAATAACAAAACACACAATAAACACATATTTAACATCCACCACAGTGAGTTCACCAGACACCTCCTCACTGTGGTGGAAGGCAAAAATCTTGTCTTTGTCTCTTCCCTTCTTGTTCTTCCTCTTCCTCTGCGCTGAGGCGACCCAGGCCTCCGATGTTGTGACCGCACCGGGTGATGTAAATATGTCCCGTGGGTGAACGGCGCTCCGCGAGTGGGCCGGTTCAACTCCGCGGCCCGGGGCTGTCGAAGCTGCCGCCCTCCAGTCCAGCGGACGCAGCTGTTGCCGCGGGAGCTCCGGGAAAACAGGTCACCAACCTGTGACCAGCGAGCTCCCGACGATGTCGTCCACTGGGCCCGCGGCCGAACCTCCGAAGTCGCTGCCGCCGCCACCGGAACACCGCCTCAGCCCCGAGTCGGGCCGCCGGAATGCCTGAACCCGCCACAGCCCTGAAGTCAGCCAGCCCCGCGCTGGTAAGTCCTGGCTGGCTCTGCCTCCGGAGCCTCGAGGTCGGTCGCAGTTGGAGGCCGCCAGCTCCGCCATTAGGCCTCAGCGCAGCCGGAGACGGGGGATACGACAAGAAAAGTCGCGTCCCCCCCCCCCGAAAGGAAGAGACTAAAAATGTTTCTCCCACACACATATACATAATAACTCAAATTAACGCTAAAACAAGACAAGAAAACAACAACAAAAAGAAAAACAGACGGACTGCAGGCGAGCCGCTGCTGCCAGGGCAGCGCCGCCACTCCCACCTCCCAACTGCACTTGAATTCGGTGGCCCTGCACCCTGCTTGAAGTGGTAGGAAACTGCACCTGAATTTGGTGGCCTTGCACCCTGCTTGAAGTAGTATGAAACTGCACTTGAGTTTGGTGGACTTGGATCCTGCTTGAAGTGGTATGAAACTGCACTTGAATTCGGTGGCCCTGCACCCTGCTTGAAGTGGTAGTAAACTGCACCTGAATTTGGTGGCCTTGCACCCTGCTTGAAGTGGTACGAAACTGCAGTTGAATTTGGTAGCCTTGCACCTGTGAGATACGCTTTATGCTCACAATTAATGCTCAAAGACTAAATCCTGGAAGCAAGAGATTCTTTATTTTACGTGTCTGCAGACCGGGTGCCTCTCCAATTCGAGACACACCGTAGCCAAAGAATTCATCCCCCTTTATACACAGAATCTTACATTCAACCATCCCTCCGGACCCTTCTCCAATCAGGGTCGGAGGTGCACAATCTGTAGGTACATCCCACCGTACATCCCCTCGCACCTCCCATATCATACATTGCATGTTCAAACATGTTCATGGTAATGAGCAATTTCTTGACCAGGGGTGTGTTGTAATATTCATTTATTCTATTAAGCATGCTCAGTTTCTCATGACCTACCCTAGTTTTACTCACCTCCTAGTGAACCCTCTCAGTTCTCCTATATCAGTACTAAAGCTAAGCTATAGTGACAAGGGTCCCATCTATCACTCCATTCCACTGATATGGATCTCTCTACATCACTCCCTTCTACCGCTATACAATGCTATTACTTCTTACTCAAGGACTCAAGGATGGGTCTGGCAACCTTCAGACACAGCTGTGTCAGAATCCTCTCTCCAGCCCCTCTCAGTTTGAATTCTCTTTAAAACTCCTTACTTTAATGGGGTTTAATCACTTTATCCCTCACAATCCTCCCTTTTTCTTTTGCTACGCATGCACTGATTAAACCCTCATTTTAAGTTCCCTCAACTCGAACTGACGTAACATTGTCCTAACCTTCTCTTCCTGTAAATCATAAACCTCCTCTGGCCGCATTATCATTATTTTCTGTATTTCCCCTTTCTCTCCCATAGGCATGACTACAGCCTGCATCTGACTTATACTTCTGGTAATAAGTTCCCTAAAACAAGGGATGCAACAGGGGATAAAGATCAGTCCAGCCTCTGCACATAGCAACACAAGTCCCACCGTTCTCCACCATGTTCCTCCGAGGATGGAATCCCACCATTGGGTTCCCATAATCGAATTCCACTTTTGTATTGGAACATGTGCCAACTTACAGATCCCTTCTGATATGTCCATCACTGCCTGTCCATTATCATCGATGTTCAAACAGCAATTAGGTTGAATTTCCCGCATACCCCTCCTTCTTCTGCCAGGAGGTAATCTAGGGCTAACCTGTTCTGGCATATCGCTGCTCTCATCTGCGTCTGCTGCTTTGCCAGCTTCTCCAGCGCCCCCGCAGTTTGGTTGGTAATTACCTCCAGTACTGCCTGAAGCCTTATGATCCGGTTTAACATGTATACTGGTGTTCGGTAGCCCCAGGATCCATCCTGTGCCCAAGTGGCTGGTCCGTAGTATGAGATGATTCTTGCTGGTGGCCATTCATCATCTTTCCATTCTCCAATTTCTATTTTCCTCTTTTTCCGATATAGGTCATCAAATACAGGTGTTCCTAACGACCGGCCTTCTTTGGTGTTTAACAGGAAAAAATCCAGGTTGTACCAGTCCAATAAAACAAGTCCCACTCCAATTCATCGGTTAACACGAGTATGCCTTGTATCGCATATCCATAACAGTCCTTCAGGGGCCGGTCCACTAGAGGCAACCTTGTTCCATATATCTCGCAATACTGGGATCCCTGATAAGGGTTATTCCCGGTGCAGTTCATAGTCCAGCCGATTCCACTCCATCGATCTCCATCCGGATAGCGCAGTTTTTCCCATATTTCTTAGTTAGATACCATTTAGGCTCCTCTGGCCACCACACTCGGGACTGATTTGGCCACTGGGTGATGATGCGCTGGCAGGGGCTGCTGCCTACTAGGACGGCATCCTTTGCCCAGGGCCCAGCGATGCACTCAGTCCCAACCGGAGCGTCTGCCAGGACCCATAACTGGGGATCTCGGTCTTGTCCAACTGTCAGGTTCCACCCCATCAGGTCCCATATCTCAACAATGGATCCCCTCCACGGCCAACGTGAATTCATCAGTGGTCCTCCGCAGACCCAACAGTTAGTCACATTCAGGATTCCAGCTATCCGGAGGGCCAAGTCCACAAACAGGTTTTTTTCTCCTTCAGGGGATCTCGATCTGCTCCTTTATCTCTTCGTACAGTGTCTGGTGCACTTGAGGCTGAGTATGCGGGGGAGGGGGAGGCTTAGTGACTACTACCTCTGTAACCTCTTTTATTACTTCCTCCTTCGTCTTATCTATTGCCCATTTTTACGATCTGAGAAGGGAAAACTAACTGTACACAAAACCCATCTCTCTCCCCTTGGGCAGGTAACGGCCCCAAACTTCCCTATATACCCCCTATTGCCTGCCATCAAATACTCCTTTCCCCCCCTCTTTACAAATGGTTCTAGTCTTTCGGTCATGGCATACTTTGTTCACATGGGAATGATAGGTAAATGATCTGGTTGTTCACCCTCTGTATTGGATAGGATGATAACATTTATCACAATTATTAATACCTTTTACCACAGTTACATACAAAGCAAACAATACCACGACTGCTCCTTTCATACTGTCAGTTATACATTCAATGCTTTTTTAAAAAAATTACTGTTAGGGGTTTGCTTCCTGGCTTCACCATCCACTGTTCCTCCTCTCAGGAAACGGGTGGATCGACGGGTCCTTTAACCCGGATCGCGTGGGTCCACACTTTTTCTTTTGTTCGTATTGCTGTCTCGGTTGTCAGTAATACTAGGTACGGTCCGGTCCACCTGGGCTGGAGTTTCTCCTCCTTCCAATTCTTGACCAGTACCCAGTCGCCGGCCTTTACAGCATGTATTGGAAAGTCGAGTGGTGGGCTTTGAGCCAATAATCCTTTAGCTTTTAATTCTGTAAGGGAAACGAGACACTGCCAGTAAATAGTTCCTCCAAACGTCAATTTCCTACTTTCCTCCACTAACACTGCTGTTGCCGCTACCGCTTGAATACATACTGGCCATCCCCGCGATACTGGATCCAAGAGTTTGGAGAGGAACGCGACGGGCTGCCGCTTCCCTCCTTTCTCTTGGGTTAGTACTCCCAGCGCAATTCCATTTTCTGCATTCACAAAAAGATGGAATGGGCTGGTCAATAGACAGGAGAGCCAGTACAGGGGCAGTGATTAAACTGTTCTTTAGTTTCCTAAAACTGGTGTTCGTCCCAGATTCCCACTTTACTTTGTCGTTTTCTTCACCTAATTTTTCATATAGAAACCTAACCTGTCGGGTATAGTCATCTATCCATAATCTACAATATCCAATCAGTCCAAGAAACTTCCTAATCTCCTTCTTATTCTTCGGCACTGGCAGTCCGGGGTAATTCCCGCTATCCTTTCCAGGTTTATTCTTCTTTTCCCATCGCTTATCGGGTGTCCTAGATATTTAACTTCTCGTTCTACAAACTGTAATTTACTTTTAGACACTCTCAACCCTTTTCCCCCAGAAAGTTCAGGAGGGTTATTGTTGCGTCCCTAACTGCCTCCTCTTCTTCCCCCTGATAGTAATAGGTCGTCCACATACTGCAATAGCTGTGTCTCATCAGTCCTCGGGACGTCCTCTAATACTTGTTCTAATATTTGTCCAAACAGGTTCGGGGATTCCGTAAATCCCTGAGGGAGCACAGTCCACGATACTGCGGTTTCCTTTGGGTCTCTGGGTTTTCCCATTCAACGCAAAAAGGTCCCTGCTCTCTTCAGCCAGGGGACAGCTCCAAAAAAGCATCTTTTAAATCTACCACACTGAACCACTTGTGATTCGGGGGTATCCGTCCCATTATGGTATACGGGTTTGGGACTACTGGGTGTCGCGTTCTAACTACCTTATTTAATTCCCTGAGATCCTGGACCAATCTGAACGTCCCGTCGGTCTTCCTTACGGGGAGTACGGGGGTGTTATATGGGGACATACAACTCTCTAATATACCGTCCTTCAGTAAGTTCTCTATAATTGGCTGAAGTCCTCTCCTTCCTTCCATAGAAATTGGATATTGCCTTCCCCCTACTGCCTCACTTTCTTTTTTTTTTTCAGAGCTATTTTCAAGGGTGGGATCTGCAGCCCTCCCCGGTTTCCTTCCTTGGCCCACACCTGCGGGACTATTCTTCCCTCGTCCTCTGTGGTCAATTTATACAATTGGACTATTATCTGTCCCCCTACGGGGGCTGTTCCCATTCTTAATTGGATTTGTAAATCTCTCCCCATCAAATTTATCCCTGCCTGGGATACCAAGATTAAATCTTCCGTAGTTTCCCGATTCTCATATTTTACCACCACCCCTTCTACCTCGGGTAATGTCATCACTTTCCCTTCTACCCCTGAGATTCTAACCTGTTTTTTTACCCAATCTCTTCCTTCTGGTACCTTAGTTACACTCGATCTCTTGCTCCGATCTACCATAAATATCTATCCTCTCCCTGGGGTCCTAATCTCAAGTTTACCAGAGGTTCCCGTGTGTATCCCATACACCCCAGGGAGCGGAACCCTGACTTCCCTATTCTTCCTCCATGAGTGCCGTACGACTGCACCTCCGTCGTCGCTTGGGACATTCCTCCTGAAATGACCCTCCTCTTTACAATAATAAACACCGGGGTGGCCCCGTACCATCTTCTTGATTCTTGTTCCTTGTTTTCCGGGGACCCCAACTTCGGTCCCCCATTCACCTCTTCCTCGTCCTCTAATACTACCGCTTCCCCTTTCCGGTCTCCATGAGCACCCGGCCTTCTATCACCTTCGATTCCCCCCTTCTCTGTACTCCTTTGCTGTACTGCTTTGCAACATCATTTTTGCCTTTCCCTTCTGTTTCTCCTCATCCCATCTTACTATACCCTTTGAGCCTCTGTTAACAATTGATTCAATGGTTTTTCATTCCAATCTTCCAATTTTTCCAATTTCTTTCTAATATCTGGCCATGATTTTGTTACAAAATTAACCTTTAGCAACTGCTGACCTGCTTCTGAATCAGGGTCTATCCCCGAATACTGCTGGGGACATTCCTCCTTAACCTTTGTAAGAACACTGTCGGAGGTTCGTCCTTGTTTCTGCTGATTCTCAAAAGCCCGTTCGAAATTCTGTCCCTTGGGAACGGCTTCTCTGATTCCCTTGATTATTATCTCCCTGAGATCTCTCATACTTCTTCTGTTTGGTTACTCCAATCCGGCGCAGTAATGGGATATTTTACTGCTCCCGCTTGAGCCTGTAACCCCTTCTCCTGCCTGTCTGACATCTGTCTTTCTTCTGAAGTAAACAAACTACCCCTTATTGACATCATTGTCTGCCAACTCCTTTTTATTCCCTGGGCCTCATTAATTTAATTACCCTTCTCCAACCAGAATGTTTATCTAAACAAACCATAAAAGCAGCTTGTTGTTCAGCAATTAACTTATTTCTAATTTTGTTCAAACCATTCTCCCTACAATTCCCAAATTCCAATTCCTAGTTTAAATACTACGACTAACAATTTTCCCAATTAACTTTACTGAAAAGAAATCTATAGAAGCCAAGCAACCTACATTTTCCAACTTCACCTTTTTAAGTTGCGATGATACAAAGCGTTGTCCGTTACCTTACAATAACCTCCCCATTGCTTACAATTTCTTAAAGGAACACACACACATACCCTTACAACATGTCGCCCACAGCAAACAAACCTATCACATATACAAACTTCCTCATTCATACAAAACCGGTTTTTACACACACCTCACATTAGTTCCATTCTTACTTCAATGAGATTGTTTGAAACAACTCAATATTTTTCATAAAAACATTTTTGGCCCTAGGAACTGATCTATTTGTTCAGCCAGTCCCAAGGGGTCTTCCAATAAACTTTTCATCTCCATTTTAAAGTTCCTCACCCCCAAACTGGTGAGAGGCACATTTACAAATCCCATCCCCCCGGCATTTCCCCCTAACGGGACCTCCCTGAGGGGCTTCATTTGAACAGATCGGTCTAATATCTGTTTCCGCTGCCCTCGTTTGAGATCGCGTCCTCGACTACTGCCTGGGGACACCCGTCCCATCTTGTCCTCACTTTTTATTTTCTCTTCCTTATCTGACTGGCTCTCTCTCCTTCACATTCTACTTTCTGTAATTCTCTATTATCTGTCTCTTCTGAGACAAGAGCGGACAGGTTTACTGCCGATCCGCTCTGGCTTATTGGGACCTCCTGGGCAGATGCAGCCGGCGCTGATGGGGGTATATTTGGGGGCTGGGATTCATATGGCGGGGGCAGTCTCCGTAGGTGATCATCACCAATTGGTGGCCAGTCAGGTTCATCCTGCTCTCTTTCCGTCTTTAACGGAAACATCCCATTATTGGGTTTCCAGCACTGGGCATATTCCTTTTCTATTTGATTCGGCGTTTGTCTTTCATTCACAAAAACATTCAACGCCTGTCCCACCCAGTCCTCATTTTGAACCCAACAGCGGCCACCACACTGCGCTCCTCGAATAGGCTCCTTTGGCCACTCAAAGTAACAAAACTTTATCATAGTTTCCTTACTCTTACCCCGGGTGTTCCCTTCACCCCATCCAACATTCGCCCCAACGGGACTATTGGGCGGAATGTTAGGCTCCATATCCAGTATGAGCCTCATCCAGGTTCCCCGGACCCTTACTTTTCCCGTTCCGGTTTCCCATCGTCTCGTCGGACTATTCCCGTCCGACAGACCCCGGTCGCCCAGGCAATACTTAATAGTCGCTTTTCTTACCTGGGTCCTGTGCACAAGAATCGCTCGACCGTCCCGTACGTATTTACCTTACACCCCCTCTTGCATCCCGAGTCTTTTCAACCGAATATCACTCCCTCAAACTGCTGATGGCAAGCAAGGATATCAGAGACTGCAGAAATCAGCAGGGTGCACCTTCCCCTCCTTCTTTGCCTCCACCAAGCAGCCGGAGTGGCGATCACGGACGAGCCCCCAATTTGTGAGATACGCTTTATGCTCACAATTAATGCTCAAAGACTAAATCCTGGAAGCAAGAGATTCTTTATTTTACGAGTCTGCAGACCGGGTGCCTCTCCAATTCGGGACACACCGTAGCCAAAGAAGGTCATCCCCCTTTATACACAGAATCTTACATTCAACCTCCCCTCCGGACCCTTCTCCAATCAGGGTCGGAGGTGCACAATCTGTAGGTACATCTCACCGTACATCCCCTCGCACCTCCCATATCATACATTGCATGTTCAAACATGTTCATGGTAATGAGCAGTTTCTTGACCAGGGGTGTGGCGTAATATTCATTTATTCTATTAAGCATGCTCAGTTGCTCATGACCTACCCTAGTTTTACCTCCTAGTGAACCCTCTCAGTTCTCCTATATCAGCACTAAAGCTAAGCTATAGTGACAAGGGTCCCATCTATCACTCCATTCCACTGATAGGGATCTCTCTACATCACTCCCTTCTACCGCTATACAATGCTATTACTTCTTACTCAAGGACTCAAGGATGGGTCTGGCAACCTTCAGACACAGCTGTGTCAGA
This sequence comes from Okamejei kenojei, assembly GCA_035221665.1. Classification (NCBI taxonomy): domain Eukaryota; kingdom Metazoa; phylum Chordata; class Chondrichthyes; order Rajiformes; family Rajidae; genus Okamejei; species Okamejei kenojei. Next base: position 39,360 of record JAVHYY010000230.1, on the reverse strand, counting down.
ATCCTCTCTCCAGCCCCTCTCAGTTCGAATTCTCTTTAAAACTCCTTACTTTAATGGGGTTTAATCACTTTATCCCTCACACACCCTCCTTTAAATGGTAGGAAAATGGATTTGAATTTGGTGGCCTTGCACCCTGCTTGAAATGGAATTTCAAGGAATAGCCGTGAGTCAACTGCCAGCCCACCAGCCGTGAGTGAGCTGCCAGCACATCAGGCTTGAGGGACTGAGCTGCCACCCCAAGAATCCATTTGGCCCGCAATGTCCATACTAGACCTGTCCCTTCAGCCCACAACACCCATACCAGCGCTCCAGAAAGCCAACGGGTCCCACTTAGTCTAGTATATATATATATATATCTATATATATATATATATATATTTTCCCTTTCGGACACCTCCTTCTACTTATCCTTGAACCATGATCCCACTCATGAACACCAGGCCTTTTTCGAAGAAGGGTCTTGACCCGAAACATCACACATTCCTTCTCTCCAGAGATGCTGCCTGTCCCGTTGAGTTCCTCCAGCATTTTGTGTCTATTTTTGGTTTATACCAGCAAGTGCAGTTCCTTCCTACACATATATTTGTGTGTGTGTGTGTGTGTGTGTGTGTGTGTGTGTGTGTGTGTGTGTGTATATATATATATATATATATATATATATATATATATATATATATATCTATATATATATATATATATATACATGCAATATATGTACCATATTGTCCTGCTGAGTTACTCCAGCACTTTGTGCCTCTCTTCAACATGTAACCTGGCTGGGCAAGCGCAGAACTCGAGGGGTTAAATTTCAGACAAACATTGAAACTGAAAGTAAGTGATTTCCTCGAATCCGCCTTCGTCCTTTCTGACGTGGCTCTCCACCAAAGATCCTGTAGTGGAGGAGCAAGATAGACCACCCCTACGAAATGCAATGGACTGACATGTAGTGCGGAACGCAACGGAACGTCACCTCAGCCATTTGCGGAATAAGACCACGACCTCCGTTATGCCTCTCACAGTTTAATCCACGCCAGTCCATTGTATTTTGCAGAAGTTTATCTTGGCCTATCTTAGCCTTCTATGATCTTTGTTTATAATAAATAAGGTGCATCTTTAAAAACAAAATCAAAAAGATCTTTGCTCTGCACTGGGGCGAGGCAGAATGAGGGAAGAGTTGACCTGTCTGGGCTTGTATCAGGACCCTGTGGCACTGCCCTGCCAGCACAATTTCTGTGCCAAATGTATCGGCGATGCCTGGGACCATTCTGAGTCCTTGTGTGGGGTCAACTGTCCTCAATGTCACAAAACCTTCAACCCCAGGCCCAGCCTGGTGAAGAACCACACTCTGCAGAACATCGTGAAGAAGTACAGCCAGAGCCAGCCCACTGCCCCTGCTGCCCGGTCCAGTCCCGTGATGTGTGATAACTGTATCGACAACCCATCCCCGGCTGTGAGGACGTGTCTCAAATGTGAAACCTCCTTCTGCTCCCGCCATCTGCAGCCGCATCTGACCAAGCAGGTCTACAAGGACCATGGGCTGATCGAGCCCATTGCCGACTTCACCACCAGGCAGTGCCCAACTCATAAGAAGATCCTCGAGTTCTACTGAGAGCAGGACCAGGAGTGCGTGTGTGTATCGTGCACTGTCATCGGGAAACACAAATCCCACTAACTACTGACTCTGGAGCAGGCAAAGGACAAAATTAAGGTGAGAAAAGTTCTTGAGGAGTTGGAACCCACAGTAAATGGTCCGCCGGGCTCATCCTCAGATTTGATGGGACTTTCATAATGTTTGGGAAGATCGCAATGGTTGCCTGAGTTTGAAGAAGAGTTTGGTTGGGATTGTTGTGTTTGAGGTCGAGCTATAGTTAATCAAGAAGACTCGGACACAGATGTCCTTGTCTCACCCCGGTCACTCCCTCCTCCCCTCTCCCATCAGGCAAACAGTACAGAAGTGTGAAAACGCACACCTCCAGATTCAGTTTAAGAATTGCAGATGCTGGAAAAATCGAAGGTAGACAAAAATGCTGGAGAATCTCAGTGGGTGAGGCAGCATCTATGGAGCAAAGGAATAGGTGACTTTTCGGTGGGAGACCCTGTTTCAGGGACAGTTTCTTCCCAGCAGTCATCAGGCAACTTAACCATCCTATCACCAACTAGATGGTCCTGACTTCCCATCTACCTCATTGGAGACCCCCGGACTACCTTTAATTTGACTTTATCTTGCTCTAAGGTTATTCCTTTATCATGTATCTGTACACTGTGGACAGCTGGATAGTATAATAGTCTTTATAATAATAATGCATAGTCTTTCCGCTGACTGGGTAGCATGCAACAGAAAAGCTTTGCTCTGTACCTTGGCACACGTGACAATTTTTTTTTTTTTTTTTTTAATTTTTTTATTATAGAAACAATATATACAGAGTACACTCTTATGCGGCATTAAAAATTATATAATATACAAAATTATATAATATTGATTATCAATTGATACTGTTTGTGTTATTTGTAATGTTATCCATTATACATTTCCTGGTTATTTATTTTGTATAATTGGGAGTGTATGTAGTATATTCCTAAAATAAGCAATATACTCATACTTCTCATACCATACATATTTCTTCTAATTACCAAACACAAATCCCCCCTAATATAACTACATAATACCCAATCTTAACCAAACTTCTATGATATTCATGATATTTTCATAATATTAAGAGTGTTTGTATTATTATTAACTTTATATTTCAAAATTATTATATAGTTGAAAATGCGCAATTTTATATAATTACAAATTTAAGACATCTATAATATTTTCATACAACTAATAAATATGTATATTCATACTAATATTAAGAATATATATAATATGTTTTCTATACTTTTTTTCCTACTTAAAGATAGAAAGATAGAGATAGAAAGTAGAAAATAGAAAAGAAAATGTGAAAAGTTTGGTGGAGATTAAAATATTACTCAATAATCCGTTCTTGGAGATACATTCATGATTTATTATATGTATTTCTTCATCCATTCAGATATTCAGGCCTCAGTCAAGTCCCCGCGCCGAACCATTATGACCCTGTAAATATTTAATGTATGGAGACCCAAATCCCTTTGAAGAGATCTAACCTATCCATAAGGACAAGTCTCAATCTCTCCAAGTGAAGTGTCTCCGACATTTCTGTATTCCACATTTTAATTGTTGGGGATGCAGGGCCTTTCCAAAATTTTAGTATTAATTTTTTTCCCAATTATTAGAGAATAGTCGATAAAAATTCTTTGATTCCTTGTAATTATTTGTTCCGTTTCAGGTATTCCAAGTATTATTAACTTTGGATCAGGAATCATAGTAATATTAACAACATTCGAGATTATCTTAAATATTTCGTTCCAATATTCTACAATCTTCGTACAATTGTGAATGAATGTGACAAATTTGCTTCTGAGATTTGACATTTATCACATATAGGCGATAATTTTTGGAAATATATTATGTAATTTAGATTTGGAGTAATGTAATCTATGTAAAATTTTAACTGTATAAGAGCATGTTTAGCATTTAACGAGCAGTAATGTATGTGTTGTAAGCTTTCTTCCCATATTTCTGGGCTTATTATTTGACCTAATTCATTTTCCCAAAGCTGTCTGTGTGTTTCCGATGATGGAATATCACTTTCCAACAAAATATTGTAAATATATGATATCATTTTTTCTGTATTTGGATGTTTATTCAAGCATTCATCTAAAATTTCACTCTTTCTATTTCTGAATTCTTGTGTATTTGCAGAGATATAGTTTCTGATTTGTAAATATCTAAAATATTCATTATTATGAAGCCCGTAAGCTTGTTGTAACTCTTGAAATGAAAGAAAAAAATTTTCCTTATAAAGATCCCCTATATTTAAAATTCCTTTATTTTTCCATTGTATAAAAGCCTTATCCATCGTTGAGGGTTTAAACGTAAAATTGTTGGCAATAGTAAGACCTAACGGTATAAATTTTTAGTTTTAATGTTTTCTTTATTTGTTTCCAAATACGGATTCCGCTTTCTATTATCGAGTTTTCACTATAAATTTTCTTAGGTACATTAATATTAGCAAATATCATAGAACTAATTTCAAATGGAAAACAGTCTTCTCTTCCATTTTTAACCAGTTTGGTTTATTATCTGTTTCTTCTAACCAAAAGTTCATATTTTTAATATTAACTGCCCCAATAATAAAACATAAAATTTGGTAATGCTAATCCCCCGTTTATTTTAGCCTTACATAAGTGTTTTTTATTTATTCTATGGTTCTTATAATCCCAGATAAAGTTAGTGACTAGAGAGTCTACTTTTTTAAAAAAAATTTTAGGGAGATATATCGGGATTGATTGAAATAAATATAATAATTGTGGGAGAAAAAATCATTTTTATTGCGTTTATTTTTACCTAACATTGAAATATGTAAACTTTACCAGTATAAAATATTTTTATTTAATTTATTCAGTAATAACGGGAAATTAGACTTAAATAGAGAGTCAAATCTTTTTGTAACAAAAATACCAAGATATTTAATATTTTCATTTGTTATCTTAAAAGGAAATTGTTGTAATATCTGTAAGTTATTCATGGCTATTGGCATAAGTTCACTTTTATTCCAATGATACTGTATCCTGAAATTAAACCAAATTCCGTTATTAGTTTTAACAAATTACGGATACTTATTTCCGGTTTAGTGATATAAAGTAATATATCGTCCGCATATAACGAGATTTTATTCTTAGTATCTTTAGTATCATATCCATATATTTCCGGGTGCAATCTTACCCTTTGGGCAAGAGGTTCGATTGCTAACGCAAACAGTAAAGGTGATAAAGGACAGCCTTGTCTACAACCTCGAGATAAACTAAATTTAGTTGATAACATACGGTTTGTTGTTATTCTAGCTGTTGGGTTGCATATAACAATTGATCCAAGTAGTAAACTTCTCACCAAGCTTAAAAAGCTTCCATCACCGAAAATAAATAAGGCCATTCCACCTGGTCAAAAGCTTTTTCTGCATCCAGCGTGATAACTACTAAGTCTTTTTTATCACTTCTTTTCGAATATATGATATTAAATAACCGTCTTAGATTATATGAAGAATATCTTTTAGGTATAAATCCTGTTTGATCAGGATGAATTAATTCGTTAACAACTGTGCTTAATCTTTGTGCTAGTATCTTTGTTAAAATTTTTTGATCCGTATTTAATAAAGCAATTGCTCTATATGATCCTGGTTTCATCCAAATCTTTATTTATTTTGGGTATAAGTGTTATAATAGACTCGTTCAGTGTATCTGGTAATTTCTCTTGTGTATATAATCTGTTCATATAATGATTTTAAATATGGGACCATTTGATCATGAAAAATTTTATAAAATTCCGAACCTATACCATCCGGTTCCTGGAGTTTTACCATTTTTTAATGATTTAATAGATTCTTGGATTTCTTTTATTGAAATATCAGCATTTTAATAGTTCTCTATTTTGTAAATCTAATTCTTTTAAGTTACATATATTTAAAAAAGCATCTATTTCTGTTTTATTTACTGTCGCTTTAGCAGTATACAGATTTTTATAATATTGCATAAATCTTTCATTAATATCTTTGGGTTGTATTAATAATTCACCGTTTTGTGATTTAATCCTATGTATAATTTTTTCAGCTTCAATTTTCCTTAATTGTCGAGCCAATAAATTTTTTGGGGTGTGTCTCCAAATTCAAACTGCAATTGTTTAGTATGTTGGTAATATTTTAAAAAAACTTGATTCAGTATATATTTTGTTTAATTTATATTTCAATGCTACAATTTTATTATGTATTATTATATCTGATTTTGTTGCATTCTGTATGTCTAATTGTTTAATCTCCCTTTCTAAGTCCTGTTGTTCCTTCCGAATCTTTTTATTATGGAATGCTTGTGAAGAAATCATAATTCCTCGAAGATATGCTTTAAATGTTTCCCATAATAAAGAGCGAGATATTTCTGGTTGATCATTTATTTTCAAAAAAAGTCTTAATCTGAGTTTATAATATATTCCTGAGTGGTTTTATTTTTAAAATTTGTGGATTAAGTTTCCCATTGTCCTAAATTTTCTGTTTTAAACCATTTTATTTTAATTTTAAATGTTAATGGTGCATGATCTGAAATTATAATATTATGATATTTAGATTCGTAAGTAAGTGAAATAAGCTTGCATCTACCAGAAAATAATCTATTCTTGAATAAGTTTTATGTACTGGTGAGTAAAAGGAATATTCTCGACCAGTAGGATTTTCTGTTCTCCAAACATCTTTAATATTAGTCGTTTGGATATAAGCATTTAATAAATCACTAGTATGTGATTTAGTTTTTCTTTGTTTTGAAGATCTATCTAAGTAAGGGTCTAATGTACAATTAAAATCTCCTCCAATTATCAAATTATAATGTGTTAATTCCGGAATATTATTGATTACTTCTCTAAAAAATAAAGGACTGTCAAAATTTGGTCCATAAATATTAACGAAAATCATTTTTTTCCCTGTTTATTTCTCCTATCACAATAATATATCTGCCATCTTTATCAGATATAGTAGATGTATGCTTAAATAAAGTACCTTTACGAAATAATATTGCTACGCCTCTTGATTTATGCGTAAAAGAAGAGTGATATATTTTTGTCTATCCATTGGCTTTCAGCCTATTTTCAGCGTCTTTTTTTAAGTGGGTTTCTTGAATGTAAATTACATCAGCTTTAATTGCCTTTAAGTGTGTCAATATTTTCCTCTTTTTATTGGTTCATTGATACCTTTAACATTCCAACTGCAAAAGGTTAATCCCTCGTTCCCCATATTTCTTTTTAAGTCCTGCATTTTAAATTTGTGGGAATCTACAATAGAGTCCAAGGGTCCGTGCAGTAGACCTAACCTTACACCCGAACACCGAATAGATGAATTTTAAATCTCTTTTATGTACTTCACGAATATATCTCCATTGTTCCAATGTGTAGCTCCATTCAAACTGAAAGATACAATAGGTATTAAAAGAATAGTAAAGAATAGATAAAGAGATTAATAGTGTGTATAAAGAATGAAAAAACTACAAATAAAGTATTTGTAGTTTGTTGTAAGCCATACTACATTGGCTATCCATCTAAAGGCTTCCGCCATTGATGTTATTAATTTGGCCAGCTCCTAGATTTAAGGAATTATTATTCCATAATAATATTTTAACGGGGATATAATATTAAAGAAATGAAAAAAGTGATATTGATCATCATATAAAAGTATGTTATATCTAAAATTAATTTAAAAATCTAACTATAAAACGGAGATAAAGAATTTTTAAAGTACAAAATAAAAATCATTATTAAAGAAGAAAAAAAAAAGGGGGAGGGTATCTCCAAATTTAACAAGACATAAGATATTAATTATTAGGTAATATTAAATTAGCAATAGTGAACAATCTTGGTTAATAATAATCATAGTGATAATAAAACCGCGTTATGATTTTAGTATGTGTGTTATTTGTTTTATGTTAGTTATATATTATGACTAATTGTCAATGTTCAGCAAGCATCTCCAATCCAGAAAAACGCTTCATTCCATACGACATTGTCCGTTCCTTCTAGTTCCTTCTAATTCCATATTATCGTATGAAGTCTCACAGAATGTTAAGAGACCATACTAGGTCTCTAAAAGTAGTAAAAGACAGTATGTTTGCTTGTAGATAATTTTCAAGTGTCAAACTGCTTTGCAAATTCCATTGCTTCTGCTGGGGTCTTGAAGAAATGTTCCACGTTGTTATAAGTAACTCTTAGGGTGGCTGGGTAATTCAAACCGTAATCTCAAGTTTTCTACACCCCTCATAAGGCTTTTGGCTTCATTAAACGCTTTTTCGTTTTCTGGCAACCTCTGGGGATAGTCTCGGTAGATACTGATTCTTTGTCCTTGAAATGTCAGATTCTTTTTTCCCGAAGCTCTCCGCATAATATCCTCCAGGATAAAAATTCATATTGTAGCTTTACAATCATTTGTCTTGGGGGGGCATTTGTACTGGTCTGTCGTCTGCCGACTCTATGTGCACGAGCTAATATAGGCTTATCATCCAGAGATAAAACAGCTTGAAGTAGTTTAGCAGTGAATTCTCGAGGATCTTCGTGTTTCTCTAGACCTTCAGGAATCCCTGCGATCCTCAAGTTCTGTCTTCTCTGATAGCCTTCTAGCTGTGCATTTCTCTGTTACTTTAGTCAACAACTCCAGTAGACGTTCTTGTTCTGTTATCAGCTTTGCTGTAGACACAGTACTTGCCTCCGCTATCTTTTCAAGGTTGTTCATGCCAGCTGCCTGTTGTTCCAGCACATTTTCAATAGGATCAATCTTATTTTGAAAGTCTTTTTTAACTTTTTCAAGTTTAATCTCCATCTTACGTTCCATATCATTGATCATATCAATAAGTTCATTCTTCAAATTTTCTGATACTTTCTTGAACTTAATTATCAATTTTTAACATTGTATCTTTTGAAATTCATTCCATTGATTTTTCATCAGATCCATCTGATTGTTAATTTTGACAAATTTCTTCCTTTATTTCTCCCTTTATATCTTTCCATTTCTTGCTTTATATCTTTCATTTCTGCCTTTAAATTCTAGCTTTAAATCAGCCATCTGGTGAGAAATAAAAGTTTTCAAATCCTCACCTTCTGTGCCTGCTTTCTTGGAGACATCTTCCAGGGAGCTGGCCCTACTTGAATCCGAGGCTTCTCCCAGGCCTTCTCCCGCTCTCGGCCGGGTTTTTTTTCGACCTTTTACCTTGTCGGTAGGGCTCCGTGCCGTCATGGTTTGTCGCACGGCTGATGACGTCACTCGGTACCGTCGGTATTAAAACGGAAAGCAGTGTGAAGCAGGCAGCCGATAAGTCTTTTTAAACCCCCGTTTTTTCCGAATTTTTACGGAGCTGGCTGGCGCTATGCTCTAGGACTCCATAGCGCCACCGGAAGTCCGGCACACGTGACAATTAACTAAACTAAAATCTAAACTAATATAAGAATTATCCAGATATTCCAGGGATGAGTTGAGGTTCTGGGAGATGGCATCTGTCGTGGCTCTGTTCTGCCAGTTGGTGAATTTAGTGGATCAAGTTTGTCTAGGAGACTGGAGGTGATGTGTGCCATGACCAGCCTCTCGAAGCACTTCATGATGCTGGATGTCAGAGTCTCCGAGTGGTAGTCAAAGTATAAATGGTTATTGTGATTTTATTTGTGAAAAGCAACACTGGTTTATACCGAAGATAGACACAAAACATCTGACCAAGTTGCTCCATCAAAGCTAGTTCCATTTGTCCATATTTGGTCCACATCCCTATAAAAAAAAATCCTATTCAGGTACCTATCCAGGTGCCCTTTAAATATTGTTATAGTACCTGTCTCAACTAGCTCCACTGGAAGTTTATTCCATGTATACACCATCCGCTGAGTGACAAAGTTGTCCCTCAGCTTCCTATTCAACCTTTCCCCTCTCACATTAAACATATATCCACTAGTTCTTGCTTCCTCTACACTGTACGTTCACCCTCACATTATCAATTCCCTTCATGATTTTATACATATCTAGATCACCCCTCAGCCTCCTGCACTCTGGTAATAAAGTACTAGCCTGCCCAATCTCAGGCCCTCAAGCCCTGGCAACATCCTCGTAAATCTTCTCTGCTGTTTAATGACATCCTTCCTGTCACAAAACTAGATGACCAAAACTGAACAAATTACTTGCAACTGTGGCATCACTAACGTCTAGTATAACTGTAACAGAACTCAACTTCTATACTCAATACCCTGACTGAAGAAACTATCTTTAATGTCCTTTTCTCTCAACCACATCCTAGCCAAGGCCATTTCTGTTGGAAACGCTTTTTTTCTTTCTTGGTTTTTTTCTGACAATTCACTTGAGTTGAGTTTAGTTTGAGTTTGAGTTCAGTTCACATGTGCCGAGGTACAGTGAAAAGCTTTTGTTGCGTGCTAACCAGTCAGCAGAAAGACAATACATGATTACAATCGAGCCAGCCACAGTGTACAGATACATGATAAAGGGAATAACGTGAATAACATTTAGTGCAAAATAGAGTCCAGCAAATTCGATCAAAGATTGTCTGAGGGTCACCAATACGGTAGATAGTAGCTCAGGACTGCTCTCTGGTTGTGGTAGGATAGTTCAGTTGCCTGATAACAGCTGGGAAGAACTTCCCCCTGAATCTGGTGTGTGTTTTCCACTGTAGCTTTTCACTGTACCTCAGTACATGTGACAATATAGTAAACTCTACGCTTTCACACGTCTGTACCTCATGCCTGATGGGAGAGGGGAGAAGAGGGAGTGGCCGGGGTGCGACTCATCCTTGATTATGCTGCTGGCCTTGCCGAGGCAGCGTGAAGTGTAAATAGAGTCAATATATCTCATGTTTCTTGCGTCTCTTCCTGAAACATTTCCGCTGTTGTTCCAGGGGAAACTCCAGAGCGAGGTCAAGAATCTTCGTGAACATCTGGACGATTCCACAAGGAAACAGCTGAGCCTAAAGCAACAAGAAAGTGAAATAAAGGTAAGAAACGTTACATGTAACTGCACTGGGAGAGGGCCTGTCTCGTAACCAGGGACCTATCCGCTTGAAACAGAGATGCCGATTCCCACGTATCTCCATGTTATGTTTAGGAAGGAACTGCAGATGCTGGTTTACACCAAGTGGTTACTCAGCGGGTCAGGCAGCATCTCTGGAGAAAAGGAATAGGTGACCCATTGGTTCCTATTGCTAGATGCAGGAAGATTGTTCCCGATGTTGGGGAAGTCCAGGACAAGGGCTCACAGCTTAAGGATAAGGGGGAAATCCTTTAAGACCGAGATGAGAAAGACTTTTTTCACACAGTGAGTGGTGAGTCTCTGGAACTCTCTGCCACAGAGGGTAGCTGAGGCCAGTTCATTGGCTATATTTAAGAGTGAGTTGGATGTGGCCCTTGTGGCTAAGGGGATCAGAGGGTATGGAGAGAAGGCAGGTACGGGATACTGAGTTGGATGATCAGCCATGATCATATTGAATGGCGATGCAGGCTCGAAGGGCTGAATGGCCTACTCCTGCACCTAATTTCTATGTTTCTATGTTTCTATGTTTCTATGTTTCTATGTTTCTATGTTTCCTGAGGAAGCCTGCCTGTCCCACTGAGTTACATCAGCATTTTGTGTCTCTCTCCGTGTTGAACCATGATCATGGAGATGTACAATTCATTTCCTCAATCCCCTGATCTTTAGTTTTTAGTTTAGTTTCAAGATACACCGTGGAAACTAGCCCATCAGCACACCGAGTCCGCACCGACCAGCGATCCCCACACATTTACACTATCCTACACACACTAGGGACAATTTACACATACACCAAGCCAACTAACCTACAAACGTATACGTCTTTGGAGTGTAGGACGAAACCGAAATTCTTGGAGAAAACCCATGCAGGTCACGAGGAGAACGTACAAACTTCGAACAGACAACACCCATAGTCGGGATCGAACCAGGGTCTCCCGGCGCTGCACGCTGTAAGGCAGCAACTCTACTGCTGTGCTACCGTGAAGGCTCTTTTTTGTCTGGAAAGTGAACTTAAAAGAACTGCTCGCAGCGTCAATATGGGGCAGCACGATAGCGCAGCGGTAGAGTTGCTGCCTTACAGCACCAGAGACTCGGGTTCAATCCTGACAACGGGTGCTGTTTGAACTGAGTTTGTACATTCTCACTGTGACTGTGTGGGTTTTCTCCGGATACTCCGATTTCCTCCCACGCTGCAAAGACGTACAGGTTTGTAGGTAATTTGCCTTGGTATAAATGTAAATTGTCCCTAGTGTGTTTTAAGGTAGTGTTAGTGTGCGGGGATTGCTGGACAGTGTGAACTCGGTGGGCCGAAGGGCCAGGTTCCGCACTGTAGCTCTAAACTAAACTTAACTAAACTAATCTGAAAAGTTTGTGTTGGTTGAATTTTCAGAGGCACATCAAGGAAATGAAGAAAAAACTTTCGACTGATTTCTCCAGATGGAGGAAGCAAATGGAAGAAGATGAGAAGACTGTATTGAAGATGATTGATGATGAGCAACACCGAGTGCTCTCCTGCATCAAGAGCGAATCTGACTCGTTGGTAGAAAAGATGGATAAACTTCAACTAATGGACAAGGAATCCCAAGACCAAGACCAGAAGGATGCTCTCTCCTTTATTCAGGTACTGGTTCAAGCACACAGCTACTGGCAGTATATTCCTCCCACATTACAAATGGATAAAGGTTTGCAGGGTTAATTGGCTTGGTATAAATGTAAATTGTTCCTAGTGTAGGATAGTGTTAATGGATGGGGATCGCGGGTTGATGCGGACTCGGTGGGCCGAAGGCCCTGTTTCCACGCTGTATCTCTAAAGTCTCAATTTTAAACTTTGTATAGAAATAAAGAAAATAGGTGCAGGTGGAAGCCATTCGGCCCTTCGAGCCAGCGCCACCATTCATTGCGATCATGGCTGATCGTCCCCAATCAATAACCCGTGCCTGCCCATGCATCAGTTCTTATATAAAGGCCATAAGGGGTTAAATGATTATTGAAAAATTGCCCCACTGAGGAAATTAGACTTTGTCTCTGGAACTGATGCACTACAATGCTGAGAACGATATTCTGCACTCTATATCTTCCCCTTTGCTCTACCTGTTGTATTTGAGTGATTTTATTTATGGATGGTATATATGATAGATAGCATGCAAAACAAAGCTTTTCACTGTACCTCGGTACACGTGACAACAATAAACCTCAACAAACCGTCGTGTGTTGCTATGTGGTGGAAGCTGTGGGGAATTGATGAAAATATTTGGAGAATAAAATGTATTTAGTGTAAATGAGTGCTTGACAGTCAGTGGGCTGAAGGACCTGCATAATTGTGATTCTTCGCTGAAGCAAATGCACTCTTGGTTTAATTCATAAGATCATAAGATCATAAGAAATAGAAGCAGAATATGGCCATTCGGCCCATCGAGACAATTCCGCCATTCGATCATGGCTGATCCATTTTCCCTTCTCATGGCTATTCTATCGTTCCCTCTCAACCCCATTCTCCTGCCTTCTCCCTGTAACCTTTGGTGCCCAAGAATATATCAATCTGCTTTAAAAATACGCAATGACCTGGCCTCCACAGCCATCTGTGGCAATTAATTCCACAGAATCACCACCCACTGGCCAACGAAACTTCTCCTCATCTCCTTTCTAAAGGTACGTCCTTTTATTCTGAGGCCGAGCCCTCTGATCCCAGACTCTTCCACTAATGGAAATATCCTCTCTTCACTCACTCTATCCAAGCATTTCATTATTCAGAAGGGTTATATTCATACTTATTGACTAGTACGGGTGTCAGGGGTTATGGGGCCAAGGCAGGAGAATGGGGTTGAGAGGAAACAATAGAATAGCCATGATTGAATGGCAGAGTAGACTTGATGGGCCGAATTGCTTAATTATTCCCGTTAATCTACGATCTATCATATACTTATTAAAACTCTGATCTTGTTAGTATGTGTGTGTGTATATGTGGTTATCTTTACATCTTCGCAAAAAAACACTAGCGATAACGGGAACATTTTTTTCATATTCCGGATGACATTTTTCCTGTTGAATCTGGATCACCTTATCTGAACATTTCATGCATTATTTCTCGACTTATTACTGATTAATGTTTAAAAACATCAAAACATCAAAATTAAATTAAAAACACCAGCTTCAAATGATGACGTCACAATGCTCAGCTGGCAGAGACCAGCCTGAATGAAGATTTATATTGACAATAAGTGCAGGAGTAGGCCATTTTGCCCTTCTAGCCAGCACTCCCGCATTCAATGTGATCATGGCTGATCATTCCCCAATCAGTACCCCCCGTTCCTGCCTTCTCCGCTATCTTTAAGAGCCCTATCTAGCTCTCTCTTGAAAGTATCCAGAGAACCGGCCTCCACCACCCTCTGAGGCAGAGAATTCCACAGACTTCACAGCACAACTTTCTGTGAGGAAAAGTGTTTCCTCGTTTCCGTCTAAATGGCTTACCCCCTCATTCTTTAAACTGTGGCCTCTGATTCTGGACTCCCCCAACATTGGGAACATGTTTCCTGCCTCTAGCGTTTGTCAAACCCTTAATAATCTTATATGTTTCAATGAGATATCCTCTCATCCTTCTAAACTCCAGAGTTACAAGCACAGCCCGCTCCATTCTCTCAGCATATGACAGTCCCGCCATCCCGGGAATTAACCTTGTAAACCTACGCTGCACTCCCTCAATAGCAAGAATGTCCTTCCTCAAATTAGGGACCAAAACTGCACACAATACTCCATGTGTGGTCTCACTAGGGCCCCTTACAACTGCAGAAGGACCGCTTTGCTCCTATACTCGACTCCTCTTGTTATAAAGGCCAACATGCCATTCGCTTTCTTCACTGCCTGCTGTACCTGCATGCTTACTTTCATAGACTGATGAACAAGGACCCCCAGATCCTGTTGTACTTCCCCTTTTCCAACTTGAGCCATTTAGATAGTGATCTGTCTTCCTGTTTTTTTTTTTGCACAAAGTGGATAACCTCACATTTATCCACATTAAACTTCATCTGCCATCCATATGCCCACTCCCCCAACATGTCCAAGTCACCCTGCATTCTCATAGCATCCTCCTCACAGTTCACACTGCCACCCAGGGCTGGCCTTAGGAGGTGCGGACCCAACTGGGAACAATTTTGGTGAGCCCCAGGTTCCCAGCCAAGGTCTGTAGATTCATAGAAATACAAATAAAGTATACTTATAGACTTTATATCTCTATGGTAGGATGAAAGTATCAAAAGTGCGCTAAAAAGTGTCTGCAAGTTAATGGACCAAACAGATCTAAGCTACATTTCAATATAAAATTGCATACATGTAAGCCTACAAGTAACAAACAAAATGTGTAGATCACCTCTGAAAAGTACATGGTTACAATACCACTTGTTTTAGTGACTGTGCAATGGAAAAAAAAAGTAATTTAATTAACTAAATTCTGGAAAAACCAATAACTATTGGCGAAAAACAGTCCAGGCACTATAATTTTGGGCTTCTACCCCATCCTAACGTACGTGCGCAACGAGCATGTTGTGTAGGAGAGAAGGGAGGGACAGAGAGAAGGGAGGAAGGAGAGAAGGAGTGGGGGAAGTAGTGAAAGAAAGGAGGTGGAAGGGAAGGAAGGGGGAGGGAAGGGAGGGGGAGAGAGGAAGGAGAGAAAGAAGGGAGAGAGAAAGAGGGAGGGAAAGGAGAGAGAGAGGAAAGAGGGAGGGAAGGAGAGAAGGGAGGGAGGGAAGAAGGGAGGGAGGGAGGAAGGAAGGGAGACCGGAGGGGAGAGGGCCGGCAGCGGGATCCGGCAATTAGTGTGAGCTGAGCCGAGGTTTGTAAACGTTGCTCCAACCCCTGGACCGGCCCTCCATATTGTCACCGTGTCTCCCTGGGAGAGGGAGGGGTGGAGCCGGGGCTGTGTGCAACATGAAGCATGCCGACTGGAAGGGCGGGAGCGCTGCCCCGGGTCCTTGAAGAAATAGACCCACCTCCCCCTCTCCATTCCCCTTCACAGCCCCCTCCCCTGTCTACCCCTTTCTTTCCCCTCCACCCCGGTAACTCTCTCTCCATCCACTCTCCTCCCTGGGTGGATCTACCCAAGCAGAGAGTAATTACTATAGTATGTGGCCCTCCTTTAGGCGATGGGCCCAATTGGGAGCAATTGGTCCAATCAGCTTAAAAGCCGGCCCTGCTGGCCACCCCCGCTAATTTGCTAATGTTACTTTGAATCCTATCCAAATCATTGATTTATAATGTAAATAGCTGCAGTCCCAGCCACCAAGCCTGCAGTTCCCCAATGGTCACTGCCTGTCATTCTGAATGGGACCCGTTAATCCTACTCTGTTTTCCTGTCCTGCCAACCAATTTTCTATCCATGTCAGCACTCTACTCCCAATACCATGTGCCCTAATTTTTCCCACTAATCTCCTATGGGCCCTTATCAAATGCTTTCTGAAAGTCCAGGTACATTGAATCCACTGCTCTCCCTTGTCCATTTTCCTAGTTACATCCTCAAACAATTCCAGAACATTAGTCAAGCATGATTTCCCCTTCATAAATTCATGCTGATTCGGACCATCTTGTTAATGCTATCCAAATGTGCGGCTATTTAATCTTTTAAAATTAACTCCAGCATCTTCCCCACCACCGATGTCAGGCTAACTCATCTATAATTCCCCGTTTTCACCCTCCCGCTTTTCTTAAAAGTGGGGGGATAACATTAGCTAGCCTCCAATCCACAGAACTATCCTGAGTCGATAGAACATTGAAAAAATTATCACCAATGCATCCACGATTTCTAGAGCCACTTCCTGAAGTACCCTGGGATGCAGACCATCAGGCTCTGGGGATTTATCAGCCTTCAGTCCCATCAGTCTACCCAACACCATTCCTGCTAATGTGGATTTCCTTCAGTTCCTCCGTCACCCCAGAACCTCTGGGCCACTACTATATCAGGAAGATTAGTTTTGTGTCCTCCTTAGTGAAGACAGATCCAAATACCTGTTTTCAACACATCTGCAATTTCCTTGTTTCCCCATAATAAATTTCACCCTTTTCAGTCTTCAGATCCAACTTTGGTCTTAACGAATTCTTTCCTCATCACATACCCTAAACATGCTTTTTACTGTCCTCCTTTATATTCTTGGCTAGCTTACCTTCGACCTCATCTTTTCTCCCCGTATTGCCCTTTTGAGTTATCTTGTGATGTTCTTTAAACATTACCCAATCCCTCTAGCTTCCCGCAGCATCTTTGCTATGTTGTACATCTTCTCTTTCATTTTTAATACTGAGCGCTCTGACTTCCCTTTGTCAGCCACGTACGCCCCTTACTCCCCTTGGAATCTTTCTCCTCCTCGAATGAAACTGATCCAGCACCTCTGTATTATTCCCAGAAACACCTGCCATTGTTGTTCCACTGTCATCCCTGCTAGTATCTTTCCAGTCAACTTTGGCCAGCACCTCCCACATGGATGGCCCCGTAGTCACCTTTATTCAACAGTAACACTGACATCTCCAGATCTACCCTTCCTCCCTCTCAATTATAGAGCGAGATGAAATCTGACTGTATTATGGTCCCTACCTCCTAAGGCTCCTTATAACACTCAATTTTGCTTTTATCAAATCCGGTTCATAACGTAACACTAAATCCAGAATTGCCTTCTCCCCCCTTGTAGGCTCCAATACAAGCTCTTCTAAGAAACCATCACAAAGGCACTTTACAAAGACCTTTTCTTGTGTCCAGATACCACCTGAATTTTCCCAGTCTACCTGCCTTAGAAATTCTCCCATAACAACCACAGCAATAAATTTACTATACATGCCAATTTTTAACTCTCCTGATCCAACTGGCACCCTATGGCCCTGGCTACTGTTTGGGGGGCCTGTAGATTATCCCATTAGGGTATTTTCCCTTACAATTCCTTAATACTATCCGAACTGATTCAACATCTGTTTCACTGTACCCCTTGCAAAGGGACGAATTTCCAATCCTCACCAACATAAGCTACCCCACCTCCTTCCTGCCCACCTGCTGTCTTTTCGATAGGAAGGTATACCCTTTGGATATCATTCCCAGCCTAGCCCTCTTGCAGCCATGTCACGTGTAATTCCCACCCACTTTCATACTGCCCATTTCTAACTGAGCCTCAAGCACGCCTCTTATTCTAATACTTGCGCATCTCATAAACAACAACCTTGACCTCCCGTATTCAACGTCCCCACCTCACACCGCTCGCATTGGCCCAGACCTTACTCTGTTAATCCCTTCTCGAACTTTCCTTCCCATTAATACGAGAATCTTATGTAATTATTCCTGTAGTCACTTCCCTCAACTCCATCTTTATAATCCCAATCTTGTCAATCCCTCCCTCCCACTATTAGTCTAAACCCACACTGTAGGCCCTAGCAAAACCTGTCTGCCAGATGTCAGTCCCCCTTCCAGTTAAGGTGTAACCTACCCGCAGAATAGATCTCAGTGGTCTATAAATCTAAATCTTTTGCTCCCCTGTCACCAGCTCCTCAGCCACACATTCAGATCCTCTATCCTCCCTGGTTTCCTGTCCCTCACTAGCACGAGGTACTGGAATCAATCCAGCGATAACCACCCACGAAGTCCTGCTTTTCAGCTTCCTCCCCAACTCTCTGAACTCATGTTGGAGAACCTCCCCCCTTCCTTTCCAATGTCATTTGTGCTACGTGCACAATTACTGCCGGCTGTCACCTTCCTCTCTCGAGATGTTTCTGAATTCGGCTCATGACCACCTAGAACCCTGGCACCATGGAGCAACAGACCATCCTCGCATCTAGGAACCGCCACAAGAAACTCCTGTCCGTCCTCGTACAATGGATCACCCACCACTCTGCCCGACGCTGGTCGAGCCCTCTCATAGGATTGGAGCCAACGGGGGCGAGTCCGCCACTCTCGGGACAGGAAAAACATCGTCTCCCCAAGAAACAGTTCCCAAGAGAGCGACAGTTTCATTAGGCACAACCACCTGGGTCTCCTGCACTCCACCGGTTACCCCCATTTCTCTCTAGTCACACACCTTGTCTCTCCTTCTCGCACATCCTCGTGCGTGAACAACCATCAACTGAAAGTCCTGTCCACGGAAACTCCTCTTCTTTCCCGCAGCCCCTGATGTCCATCCGTTGCTTCTCCATGCCTACAACACGGTCCTTCATGAACTGAAGGCTGACACGCTGCCACACTTGTAGCAGCCATAGGCTCCATCTGTGGTTCCTAGGCTCCCCTCCATTCTGCTAGCATCACACCGTTTCATCTGTCCTGGCTGGTCCTGTGTTCACTTCTTCCCGTCCCGCCAGCTTGGTTTGCGTAGCCTCCTCATAGCGAACAACGATCTTGACCAAAGACTCACACTGACTCACAAAGGCCAACATCCCTCACTTGCCGCTCCCCTAAAGCAGCCTTGCTTATATTCTGATAAATTAGCCTAATTTTACCAATTACAAACCAAATTCCTCAGTTTAGACTGTTTTTTTCCCCTGTTACTTATCTTCCCATGGGTTATTCATCCCAATAAGTTATTCACCCAGTCTTCTCATAGACTGCTGCTTGTCCAAGATCCACGTTACGTACTGGGCTGATCCACACAAGCAACCTAGATTTGACACTTATTTTGCGATTAAAGCTTAAAAATCCCAACTTTCACAAGCTTTGAACATAGTCTGAATTCACATTTTTCCCCTCTGGGCGAAATCTACTTTCACTGAACAGTTTATACTTTATTTTACTTCTCGACTTTATTAACAGATTAAAGTTTTTAAAAAAAGCCTCAATGAAGATTTGTACAATCTAAAAAGCCACGATTAAATAGCAATTAATGCAATAAAAATGCCAACATTCACAAGATTTTTACTATTCTGTATTCACATTTCCCCTCAAGATCAGTTTGAGATCACTATTCAGTGAACATTTTATGCTTTTTTTCTCGACTTATTACCTGATTAATACTTTTGAATTTCAAACCGACCTAGCTGTCAAATGAATACATTGAGGGGTGGCTAACATCGGAGGTGGCTCGACTGGCCGTGAGAGGGCGAATTAACTATTGCCACCCGCACACAGCGGGCAAGTGCAAATTGGAATTTTTTTAAGGACAACTGCTGAAGACAGGCAAGGGGAGCGCTGAATCATACGTTCGGGAAACGTCTCTTGTGTTAAGACCACGCCTCCCATGCGTGCTACGGGGAGGGAACGGGTGTAGGTCGTGAGTATCTGCATTTGGTCTAGTACTTTTATTTAAATATTTATTGACATTTTTTAAAACTTTTAATTTGCAGGATGTGAAGCAGCTCTCTTGAGAGTTATCTAAGTGAACCAGTCCATGGTTCCATGGGCATATACATTTTAAGTGGGAAAGGCAAGTCATGGCTCAGTAGCACTGGTTTAAGCAAAAAAAAAGGCGGGTATTTTCTTTTCCCCCCTTGTTGGAAACATTGCTCCACCCTCCTTGACGGAGGGGGCTACGGTGAGCACCAGCTCTAGCATTACTGCCTCACAGCGCCAGACAACCCGGGTTACAAACAATATGACCCGGGTGATTGAAGATGGCAGGGATTGGTGACCCATTCACGACTCGTACTATGTCATCCCTATGTTTTCCTCTACTACCCACACATTAGAGGCAAATACTATAGAGGCCAAAAAGCTACAAATTTGCACGTTATTGGATCTTGAGTAACCGGAGCACCCAGAATGGAAACCCACGCGGTCACAAGGGATAATGCGCAAACTCCACAAGTCTCTTGACCCAGATCAGATCGAACTGGGTCTCTGATGCAGTGAGACAGCAGCTCTACAATCTGCACCCACATGCCCCCAACAGGGCTGGACACCTATTTTCCCCTAATCAAAAGGGTTTATAAAAAGGGGACAAAAATAATAAGTTAAAGGCTTAAAAGAGGAAATTATGAACAAGCTATTTACACAAAATGTTGGAGTAACTCAGTGGGGATAGGCAACATCTCGGGGGGGGGGGGGGGGGGGGGGGGGGTGGAGCTGGATAGAAGGAATAGTGACCGTTTCAGAGGTCGAGACCCTTCTTCAGACTGAGAGTCGGGAGAGAGACAGCAGAGATAAGGCCTGAAAGGAACAAAACGAGGATCAAAGAGATAAGCATCAATGAAAATGTAGAATAAACATTGTTCGCTCTATTCTACAATTCATACAAATCTAGATATGTTTAAGTTCTATAATTATAGGAGCTGTATGAATTCATTCCGCCCATCCAAGTCCACTAATACCCACTTTCACCCTCTGTTAAAACGTTACCTCTCTGACCTTAAACCTCTGTCCTTAGTTTCTGATAACTCTACCAGGATAAAGATTCTGGATACATGTCACCTATCTATTCCCTCGTGAATTTATACAACATAGAAGATCATCCCTCATACTCCGACGCTCCAAGGAATGCCTTCCTGATATAGTACCTGGGTGTCAGGGGTTTTATTGAAAGGCAGGAGAATGGGGTATGAGGAGGAGAGGATGGATCAGTCATGATTCAATGGAGGATAGACTTGATTGGCCGATGGCCCTATTATCTGCTCCAATAACTTATTTTTCATGTATATATTCTTAGAAGCAAATTGACAGAATTCAAGCAATTGCAAAACAATTTATACGATTTTCGTAAAGCTTCATTTAACATTTTATAAACTGAGCAGTGAATCGGGAAAAAAAAGCTTTAAAAAGGAAGAAGGAAGAGAAAGAAGAAAAATACCAAAAACAGAGAATAGAAAAAATACCGCGAACTGCCGAAGAAGTGGAGACTAAAGGAAAAAAAGACAGAGAATATGATGCCCCACTATCCCACCGCCCCCCCGCCCCCCCCCCCCCCCCACTCTCACCCATCCCAATCATCGTGTTTAAATTTGGGGGTGTCGGACATATCATTGTTGAAGAAATTCATATGAAAAGGAGACCATGTTTTGGAGAATTGGGTCTGATTTATCAGCCAAAACAAGCCTTATTTTTTCGTAAATGTATGAGCAACGTCATTTCTTGATCCACACTTCATTGTGGAACTGTTATCTTTTCCCAGAATTTGTATATAAGATTTTTTTGCGGTTATTAAGCCGTGTTCAAGAAAGTCCTTTGGAAATGTTTGATAACTTAGAGCAGCCCTCAGACATTCCTAGAATTATTAATTTTTTACATCTGACTCCATTGAATTTTAAGTTTTCTATAGATGATATTGAAGTATTCCCCATCCAGAAAGTTTTGTATTCTTCCTTATACGGGATGGCAAAAATAATGGGTTATAAGGAAGCGTCTTGGAGTGGAAATTTATCACAGAAAGGGGAGACAGTTGGAAAAATTCTTATTCAATTTGGTCTGTGAATAGTAATAATCCTATGCAATATATTTGAATTTGTAGCAGCCAATGCCTGACATTTAAAGAACAGTAATGTATGTATACTAGGCTTCTTCTCCATATAACCTTTTGAAATATGTAAACCCAACTCTCTCCCATGCTCGCCTATAAAGCTCAAAGATTGGGGTATCATATTTAAGAGGAGTAATAATAGATGTAAGATATCAACTTGTATCGGCATGTCTATTCAACAATCGTAAATCATACTGGCCTATAAATGGACAATCTGGTGTATGTTTTCACATAGTCCTTGGATTTGAAATCTAAAAAGATTTGTTTAGCGTTCAAATGGTATATCTCCTGTCAGTTCATATGAAAGAAAACGAGTCCCCTATCTATAATACAGTTCTCCCCAGAGTATAATGCCCAGGTATTTTCCAAGAGCAAACACCCTATCTCAATTAGACGGTTTAAACGAGGGATTGTTGCAATGGGCAGAAGAGAACACGTTTCTCATTTAAGACTTTAATTTCACTGTTTCCAGATCCGTAGAGTGCTGTGTATTATCGATTTTGCTCAACATTGACCTCAAATGGATTGGAGATAGGAGAATCGACCTATATTAAAAGGCAAACAATCTTCCCAGACCATTTTTAATACCAAGTTACCTATGACATGTATCAGTCCAACCAAAAGATTAACTTTTAAAGTTATTGCCCAGTAGAAAAAAAAGAAAGTTAGAAGAGCAATCCTCCATTTTCTTGGATTTGCTCAAGTGTTCTTTTGATATTCTAATGGGTTTTTTGTAATCCTAAACTAAAATGAGTGATAGTAGAAACAATTTCTTTTTGTTTTTTACTTTCTTAGAGGAGATATATCGGTATTCTGGATTGAAATAAATATAGGATATGCAGAGGAGAAGTCGTCTTTATGCATTTACACTACCTATAAGGGAAGCCGTGTTTCCAAAATTGAATGTAGGCATATAGTTTAGTAATTAATGGTAAAAAAGTTTGTTTTAAATAGAGAGGAGTGTTTTCTGCCACGAAACTTCCGCGATATCTAAAACTTTTCTGAACAATTCTGACAAAGGAAATTTTTGAGTGAGAAGGGTCCTTGAGCTTTTATTGGCATAATTTCCATTTAATTCTATATACCTGAAAAAGGCACCAAATTGTTCTATGAATGTTTAGTACATTTTGGAATACTAACTTGGGAATTAGTAATGCACTAAAAAAGAACAATCCTCTGCAAATATCAAAATCGTATTAGGATGTAATTTAGATATTATATATCCTTAAATGCCAATGTGACCTAATTACCCCAGCAAGTGGTTCTATGGCTAAAGCAAATAACATTGGTGAAAGGCTCATACCTTGTCTGTTTACCCCTGGAATCGTGAAATTAGGTTAAAGCTTTGATTTTTTCAGTATTCTGGCGTCGGATTAGTTATATACCGAGCTTCACACAGCCATGAAATGAACTTCTCCTGCTCCTCTATGCTTAGGAACCAGTATGTAATAAAAGCCCTAGCCTCTCAACTCCCCCAATCTCATGCCCTCCAGTTCTTACATACATCTCGTAATCTTCTCTGTTCTTTCTCTCTATTAGATGTTAAAGCAGCAAGATGATACAGAGTTAGAAATTTTAAAATTATGTATGAAGGGTTTACAGCAAATTAACAACTTTGATTTACTGTACCCACTGTCCTGGAAAGTTTTTCATATTTATTCTAACTAACCTGCTTTTCATCATTTTTATTACTTAGGTCCAATCATCCTCTTGGGTACAAACAGAGTTTTTCAATATGGCGCTGTGATCGAGGTCAATTCTATCAATATTATAGATGACTACGATATTTTATTGTCACATGAACAGAGGAATATACTTCTTTTGTTTTTTGCGTACAAAGTCCGTAAAAGAGTTGCCACCAAAGTAACAGAGAGGTACTCATTCCCCCTCTTCGTGTACGGGCCCACCATTTGTTCTTCTCGGGCGGCCTCCCCACACCAGGTCACTCTTTGTCCCACCTCAGTCCCCCATGCTCCGATCCTCAAGGCCTTGACTTCCGAGTACTCGCTTCCACAGAATGCAATTCGGGATTTAGTGTTGTGGTAATAAACTGGATTGATAAAGGAATCCCTTAGGAGAGATACCAAAATACGATAAGTTTTTTTTATCAGCAATTTGAGAGGGAGGAAGAAAAATGCAGAAGTGTTCAGAATTACAGTTTGACTATTGAGGCATAGGGAGGATCTGACCAAAGTTTGACTGAAAGCGACCCCAGCAGGTATGATGGTGGACAACAATGGCAGGTGTTTTTTCTGGAAATAATACAAAAGGTCAGGAACATTTCATTCCAAAAGAGGAAGAACGATTCAAAGGAGAGTAAGAGGCCAACGTGGCTGACACGGGAAGTCAGGGACTGTATAAAAGAAGTATATACTTCACGCAAATAGTGAGTGGGAAGTCGAGGATGGGACAATGATTTAAAAGATCAAACAGAATGTACCTAAAAGGCATCCGGGAGAAAAGATGAAGTCCCGAAGGTAAGCAAGCCAAGATATATAGGAGGATAGTAAAATCTTAGTTAGGTATGTGATGAGGAAATAATTAGATAAGACAAATGTGGGTCCCTTGAAGAAACAGGTGAAATTATCAAGGGATAACAAGGCAATGGCAGACGAGTTGAACAGGTACTTGTTTTGTCTCCTTAGTGAAGACAGATCCCATCTCCTAGGGACAAAGTACTCAATGGACCGAGGACCTAGTGTGATGGAGGAATCAGAAGGAAATTCATATTAAGTCAGGAAATGGTGTTTTGGGTAGACTGTTGGGAACTGACGACTGATAAATATAGGACTGAAGATGATAAATATAGAATATAGAGGCCCAGAGGTCCTTCTGCTGCCGTAGACATCATAGCCTTAGTGAGACCACATCTGGAGTATTGTGTTGCAGTTTTTAGTCCTCCTATTTGAGGAAGGACATTCTTGCAATTGAGGGCATGCAAGCGTTGTTTTACAAGGTTAATTCCGGGAATGGCGGGACCATCATATATATTTGTATGGTGTACAATATTTGGTCGACCTAGTTTATAGAAGAATGGATCAACAAAATAGAGAGAGTACATAGAGAATTTACTAGAATGTTGCCAGGGTCCAGCAACTATGTTACAGAGAAAGGTTGAACTCGTATAGGTCTTTATTCTTTGAGCGCAGACGGTTTAAGTGGGGGACTTGAATGAGGTCTTTAAAATGAGAAAGGGATATGACAAGTTGACGTGGAATACGTTTTTCCCAATGAGGGTAAGGAAGATTCAAACAAGAGAGGGCAATGACATGAGAATTAAGGGACAGAGGTATTTCGGGTAACGTGAGGGGAACACTTCTTTACTCAGGGGTGGTGGCTGTGTGGAATCAGCTTCCATCAGAAGTGGTGAGGCAGGATCGAGTTTTAACATTTAAGAGTAAGGGAAGGTATATGGACGTGAAGGGAATGGAGGGTTATGGTCTGAGTGCAGTAAATGGTACTTAGGAAAACCAATGGTCGGGCAACGGACTGAAGGGCCGAGAAGGGCCTGTTTCTCTGCTGTAAAATGTTTATAATGGTTATATGGTTATATGGTTATATGCTGAGAGAATGGAGCAGCTGGGCTTGTAACACTCTGGAGTTTAGAAGGAGAGAGGGCACTGCACTGAACCCTATAATATAGTATATGGGCTGGACACACTAAGGCAGAAGCATGTTTCCCAATGTTGGGGGTCCAGAATTAGTGCCACAGTTTTAGAAATATAGGGGTAAGCCATTTATAATGAGACAAGGAAACACTTTTTTCTCGACAGAGAGTGGTGAGTTCTGTGATTCTCTGCCTCAGAGGGCGGTGGAGGCTGGTTCTCTGATGCTTTCAAGAGAGCAGCTAGATAAGGCTCTTAAAAATAGCGAGTCAGGGGATTATGGGGAGAAGGCAGAAATACCAGTGGCACTGATTTGGAAGATCAGCCCATGATCACATTGAATGGCGGTGCTGGCTCGAAGGGCCAAATGCCTGCTCCTTGTAATCGCTTTCTATTGTCTAAAAATCCCAGGGCCTGATGGTCCTGCATCCTAGGGTACTCAAGGTTTGTGGCTCTAGAAATCAGGGACGCATGGTGCTCCTTTCCAATGTTCTATAGATCAGGATCAGTTTCCTTGTATTGGAGGGTAGATAAGTATCCCACTTTCAAAAAGGAGGAGAGGGAAAGCAGGAATTAAAACCAGTTAGCCTGACATCGGTGGTGGGGAAGATGCTGAGTCAATTATTAAAGATAACAGTAACAGGATTGGGTCAGACATCGTGGATTTAATGAATTGGAAATCATGCTTGACATGGGGGGGGGGGAAATCTTTTGAATTTTCTGAGGATTTAACAAAAAAAAATGGACAAGGGAGAGCTGTGATGTAGTGTTACGCTTGACTTATCAGAAAGCAGCGAAAGTAGAGAGCCGCAGGCAGAGAGAGCAGGATGCCTAGAAGAGCCTTTGAAAAGTTCCACACAGAGATTGTGGGCAAATTATAAACATGGAATTGATGGGTAGAGAGTGCAAACATCGAATTAAACTTGTTTGGCAGAGCAGAAACAAAGAGTAATACTGGTTACTTGGTCCCTTTCTCCAGAATGGCAGTCAAGTGACTATGGGGTACTGCAAGGCTGGGTGCGGCTGGGGGGTGACTGGTTTTAGGGTTGTGGGGGGGGGGGTTTGGGAGCTGGGTAGGGTGGGTGGTGGGTGTGGGGGTGGTCAGTTGGGGTGAGGGGGGGAGGAGGGGATGCTGGATGTGTGTATGAGGCTGGAGTGGGGGGGAAGGGGGGTTCTGGTGGTTTGGGGGGGAGGGGGGGGGGGTGATAGTTGTGGGTAGGGGGTTCCGCAAGCCACTAATTTACAATAACAATAATGTAAGTACATTAGTAAAATTTTTCAGAGACACAAACTGAGTGGGTAGTGTGAACTGTGAAGAGGATGCTAAGAGGACGCTGGTGACTTGTACAGGTTGGAGGTGAGTGGCAGATGCAATGGTCAGCTGAAGTTGTTAATGTGGATAAACGTGAGTCTATCACTTTGGAGGCAAAACGGAAGACAGATTTATTATCTGAATGGTGTCAGGTAATATCAAATGGGAAGTACTGTACAGCGAGACCTGGGTGACCTGGTACATTCAGCCACTGAAAGTACACAACACGGCAGTGAAGACAGCTACTGGCATGTTGACTTGGTTGATCTTCATACAGGGCCCCGTGAGACCACACCTGGAGTATTGTGAGCAGTTTTGTCTCCTAATATCCTATGAGGGAGTGCACAGCGTAGTTCACGCGTTTACATCCCGGGATTGGTGGACTGGTCAAATGATGAAAGAACGGAGCTTGTATTCACTGGAATTTAAAGGATGAAGGGGAAATTATATAAACATAAAATTATTAAGGGATTAAGACACATAAATGCAGAAACATGTTTCACCTAGGTGGGGAGTCCAAACCAGGGGCCACTGTACTAAGGGTTCCTCCACTGTGAGGGGGAAGGAAACCGGCTGCTAGTCAAGCCAAATTGGAGAATGTGAGCCAATATATGGCCCCATAACTGAGGACGGAATGTGAGAGAGTCCAGGAGGAGGTTTACAAGATGATCCCAGGAATGAGTGTGTTTAACATACAATGAGCGTTTGTCGCACTTTCGGGCCTGGTACTCGCTGGAAAGTTTAGAAGTTGAGGGGAACCTCATTTGAAAGTACCAAATAGTAATAGCCTGGATAGAATTTGATGTGGAAAGATGTTCACAGTGGAGAGATAGATCAGCCATGATTATATGGTGTATAGACTTGATGGGCCACTGGCCTAATTCGGCTCCTAGAAACTTTATGAACTTATGAAGATGCCCCGAAGAAATCACTACAGTCACCAGAAAAACAATATAGAGGGGGAGGGGCAGCGCGTCGGTGTAGTGCAGTGTAGCTTTATCATTTGTAATTTAGTTTAGAGATACAGCGCAGAAACATGGCTCTTCTTCCCACCGAGTCCGCACCGGCGAGCGATCCCCGCACATTAACACTAACCAGAAACCAAAGGTCACAGTCAAAGTTTTTAAGAATAAGGGAAAGGCCATAGGACTGAGATAGAAAACCTTTATTATCCCAGAAAGTTGTGACTCTGTAGAATTCCTCTGCCACAAAGGCAGTGGAGCCAATTAACTGGATGTTTCCAAGAGAAGAGTTTAAGATTTATTCTTAGAGGCTAACGGAATTACGGATATGGGGATGAAGGCAGGACGGGGGTACTGATTGGGGATGGTCAGCCATGATTATATTGAATGAGCGGTGCTGGATCGACGGGCCGAATGGCCTATCACCTGCACCATTGTCTATGTTTCTATGCTACACACACTAGAGACATATTTACATGTTTTATGCCAAGCAATTACTCTATAAACCTAATGTCTTTGGAGGCGTGGGAGAAATCATTAATAAATCCATGCAGTCCACTGGAGAACCTACAAATCTCCGTACAGACAGCACCCGAATCATGATCTCTGGCGCTCAAGGCAGCAACTCTATCCATGTGGTGCCACCCAAAAATGCAATTATTTGCGGAGATTCTAAATTAATAAAACCGCTCTTTCCCTCTTTCATTATAGAAAAACTGCGTCTCAGGAAACCCGCAAGGACCCTGTCCCATCATCATTTCTTCTTTACCAAATGAAGATTAACAAATATCAAAAGTACAGACAAGCATCCTGGAAACCATCAAGTGAAAAAATCCCCCATCAGTTACACAAGTTACACGTGCAATCCTTGCTGCCATTTGCTCTACATGGGTCCGACTGATTTCCCGATACAATGACTGTGCCTCGTCTGCCTGTTTTGCTGTTGGAATATTTGCAGCTTCTGTCAGGTTTGCTGTACAAATCTTATTAGACGAGTGAAAGAGAGAGAGAGGAAAAGAATGACACAGAGTGCAGGAGTAACTCAGCGAGTCTAGGCAGCAACCTGGGAACATGATAGGGTGACTTCTTGTGTGTCAACCTCACACATACACAGGTGCGCACACACACCACATGTATCCATTCACACACACATCACACCCACACACCATGTATCCACTCACACTACACACACACACATCACAACACACTACACACACACACACACTCACAGTCACAGACATGTTTGCACTCACACACACACACAAAGCACAATTCACACGCACAAACCAAAATAACACAGACATAACCACCTATTCGCTTCACTCAGACATTGTCCTCCCATCTCTTCCAGCCTTCGCTCCCAACCCACCCCTCACCACAACAGTCTGAATATGGGACCCAATCCGAAACTCCACCTATCCATGTTTTCCACAGATGCTGCCTTAACCTGCTGAGTTACTCCAGTCACTCTGGGAAACGGTCACTATCCATGTTCTCTGCACAGATGCTGGCCTAGACCGCTGAGTTTACACCGCACTTCTGTGAAACGTCACCTTAACCATGTTTTTTCCACAGATGCTGCTGCTGACCCCTGAGTTACTCCAGCACTCTGTGAAACGTCCTCTATCCATGTTCTCCACAGATGCTGCCGCCTCGCTGAGTTACTCCAGCCCTCTGTAGAACGTCACCTATCCATGTTTCCACAAGATGGCTACTTCCTACTTGCCGCTGAGTTACTCCAGCTACCTAGAAATCTAAACTCACATATTTAGTTAGTTTAGAGATAGATTAGTTTAGTCACTGTGAAACATGTCCCCCTCATAACCTTTTGCTACTCTTGGACATGAGTTGAGAGTTGAGTTATTGTCACGTGTACCGAGGTACATGAAAAGCTATTTGTTGCGTTCTAACCAGTCAGCAGGGAAGAATCACTACAAGATTAGAATCGAGCCGTTTACTCAACATACGTACATTACATGAAAGGATAACATTTAGTGCCAGATAAGCCAACAAATTCGATCAAGGATACATAGAAAACATAAAACCTAGAAATCTTTGTTGCAGTAGTAGGCCATTCAGCCCATCGAGCCTGCACCGCCATTCAATATGTATCATGGCTGTTCATCCAACTCAGTATCCTACCTGCCTTCTCTCCTACCCTCTGATCCCCTTAGCCACAAGGGCCACATCCAACTCACTCTTAAATATAGCCAATGAACATGCCATCACTACCCTCCTGTGGCAGAGAGTTCAGAGACTCACCACTCTCTGTGTGAAAAAGTCTTATCTCATCTCGGTCTTAAAGGATTTCCACCCTTATCCTTAAGCTGGACCCTGTCCTGGACTTCCCCAACACGGGAACAATCATCTGCATCTAGCCTGTCCTAACCCCTTAAAGAATTTTGTAAGTTGTCTAATGATCCCCCTCTCAATCTACTCAAATTCCCAGAGAGTATAAACCGAGTCGATCCAGTCTTTCTTCATAAGACAGTCCTGACATTCCCAGAATCAGTCTTGGGAACCTTCTGCTGCACTCCCTGGTCCGATGGTCACCAATAAGGTATATAGGTCAGTGGCGGACTGGTCTAAAAATTGGTTGCCAGGAGACAAAGGAGGCCCTCGCACAACTACAATGCCTACATTTAATTTTCAAAACGAATAAATACAATTGTTCAAAAACACATATGAAAAAAAAGGGTACAATTAAAGTTTTTTTGGAGTGAAAAAATTGTATTTCTTAGTAATTACAGGTGTACCTGTACTGTACATATTACTGGCAGTAGATACAAATGTAAATAAGCAGATGTTACAATTGAATTTTTTTATTTTTATTTAAGTACTTGATTACTATATTAATATAGTTCTACATGCATCAAATTTACACATTAACAGATATTTAACAAGCATAATAGAGCATTGCCCTGCAGACCACTATATTAAGAGCAATTGTTTTGTGTTCCCGCTAGATGATTGTCGAATCTGCCATAATTGCTTCTGCAATTCTCTAACAATTCCTTTTCATTTGGATAGCAAACATGTATGAATCCAAATTCACTCAGTCAGCGACTTTCTTAACTTTATCCTTTATGACATTAGCTTGAAAAATGTCCTCTCACATTTGACTTGAGTAACTGATAGTGAGAGAAGACTTACATAAAGCACAGAAAGGTATCATAATGCCTTGTCAGAAGTCTGTTGGAATGCCAGAATTTATTTAGTACATAACGATGGGCAAGTTGCTGCAATTTTACAATTAGTTGCAACTGGAAATGCATTTTCCTCACCATCTTAGCAATAGCTTTAAGACATCAAAGTTTAAGACAAAAGAAAACAATTCCAATCATTACTTGAGCTTAGCTGATTTGTGGAAACAGCTTAATCATAAACCTTCCAATTCTTCATCTTGCCAGGCCTTCACGCAATAGTTTTTAAACTTTTCTGGTCCAAGCAGGACAAATCTTTATGCATACTGTTGTGTTGTACACCAAAGCGTGATTCTAGTGTTAAAGAAGGAAATAGCAGGTGCTGAAAATCGAGGGTACACAAAATGCGGAGAAACTCAGTGGGTGCAGCAGCAATAAGCGCTAAGGAGATAGGCAACGTTTCGGGCCAAACACTTTTTCATACTAGTGATTCTAGTGACTGTACAATGCGAATCGCATTATTGGGTAAACACATTTAACTCGAAAAATCAGCTAGAAAATCTGAGGAATCTATTTCATCATCAATAAGCACATCTGCCATTCTTTCTTCTTCCCTCTGCCTTCGACCAGCACCCCCATTCAATGTGATCATGGCGATCCACCCTATTTTAGAGAGCCCTATCTAGCTCACCTCTCTTGAAGCTTCCCAAGAAACTGACTCCACCTCCCTCTGTGGCAGAGAATTCCACAGACTCACCATTCTGCGAGAAAAAGTGTTTCAATCGTCAAAAATTGGCTGACCCCTTAATCTTAAAGCTGGGCCGCCCCCAGGTTTCTGGTCTCCCCCAAATCAGGAACATGTTTGCCAGCTCTAGCATGTCCCAGCCCTAAACCATTCTTATATGTTTTAATGAGATCTCCTCTCGATCCTCCAAACTCCAGAGTGTACAAGCCCAGCTGCTCAATCTCTCACAAATGCAGCCCACCATCCCGGGAATTAACCTTTGTAAACTCTACGCAGCACTCCCTCAAATAGCAAGAATGTCCTTCCCCAAATTAGGAGACCAAAAACTGCACACAATACTCCAGGTGCGGTCTCACTAGAACTCTGTACAATGCAGAAGGACCGAGGGGGGGGCGCCTATATTCAATTCCTCATGTTATAAAGGCAACTTGGCCATATCCTTATCCTAACTGCAGTTTTTTCGGAAACGTGGTAACTCTTGAAGATATTTCATCAACATGTTGAAAAATGTCACTGTAAAATAGACTCAGGATAAACAATGTGATACTTTTTAACACTAGTCATACCGTAGTAGCTCGTGAGTTACCTTAGTAGGACCTGGTGTCCTATATCACTATTGTATGTTCAATGATGGAATAATTTTATGTAATCCTCCATAATTTTCTGAGTCCCATTTCACAATATCTATTCCAGACAACAGAATGTTGCAAGGTAATAATCTTGCCCCACACTCAGTTGTATCTTTCTATCTGAAATTATAACACAAAATATGCCATTGTTTCAGTCCACAATAATGACAACATAATAGAATTAGCAGGTTATTGTTCTATCAGTCCCACCCACCCCAGAAACAAAGTACTTAAAGAAGAACATTTTGTTTACTAATTTACAAGCATGTTACCCTAGGTTGATTCCATATCCCACCACAATTGTTGTGAAAATTGCCTAAAAGGTCTTATTGTCTAAGAATTGGTGTTGAAATGATAATCCATCACCGTCTCATATCGCACTGTCCCCAGGCTATAGATAATTTTCCCACCCCCACATCCCCCCGCCCGATCTACATTGAACCTACCATTTGACCGATCTTTACTCAGCTGCTGTAACTTTCCTATCCCTATCAAAATTCTCTGTGTAGCATCTCTGTCCCTAATCATTCAATTCCCACTTTGAAATAAAATACAACTTTCAAGTAAAACTTTTCACAGCAGGATCGCTATATGATAGCAAATAAATGGTATTTTATCCTAGCATTCCCCTACCCCCCCCCCACCACCACACAATAAGCGTAACTTGAAGCGTTACATTTGGAGAAGTTCGATGCGGACCAGGAAAAGAAAATTAAATACTAAACTAATTCGATAACAGCGAGCTACGAGGTAGAAAGTAACACTTGTCAAGGGCTTAAGAACACTGAAAGAAGGGTCACGACCCGAAACGTCGCCTATCTCCTTCGCTCCTTTAGATGCTGCTGCACCCGCGAGTTTCTCCAGCTTTTTGTGTACCCGGCTAAGAAACACTGCTGAGTTGACACCGAGTATTGTTTTAAGTCAGAGCATTTGCAGCGACCTCACCTTATATTCTGGTAAAATATTCTTTCCATCCAACGGAAATCTAATGCACATTGACATTATATTCATTTAAACCGATTGTAACATCAGTAACCACCTTATGTTTTGTGCAATAGTACCAGAATGCATGAAACTACTTATTGTAATGGACTGTAACTTTTAAAAAAACTAACATCACACCAGGTTGAAAATTTGCACTGAATCGAGCGATGATTGAAAAATGCGTGGGAATCGACTAATCGCTGATCCAGCTGCCAACAATGTTACGATCGAAAACTGTATTTTATTTCAAATGGAATTTAAGAATGGGACAGAGAGCCACACAGGATATTTAAAGCTCTTGAGGTGAACTCGCACAGTGGACAGTGCTGAGGCAGCATCTATGGAGCCGGGACTGAAGAAGGGTTTCCGACCCTGAAACGTTGCATCATTCCTTCGTCCATAGATGCTTTCCTCACCCGCTAAGTTTCTTCTTCCAGCATTTTTGTATCACCCCAAAACATCAATGATTCCGGGAATTGCCGAGAGAGCTAGAGAGAGAGCGCACGGAGAGAGCGAAAGCGGAGAACACAACAACGTGTGTCGGTAGGTAAAACTTGAATGCCAACCTGCACCCAAGAATTTCAACAGAAAGAACGTACTCACTCCATGATGGTGAGTATTAAGAAATTCGCAATGTGACATGAATGCATCAATCAACATTACCTCAGTAAATCTAATTATGTATTTGAAGAAAGTGTTAATGGCGCTGTGTGAATAGTATTCAAAGGAACGCAGCATTCATTAATACGTTCTTCTAAAACACAATTACACATTTACTGAGGAATGTGGATTCGATGCAATGAAGACTCATTGGATTAACTACTTGTTTTACCTACTGCTGTTAACGACACAAGTGCTACAGTAGTTCACACATCCGTAAGGCAAAATGTTTTTTTAAAATCTTATTTAACAAAGAGCGAATTTGTATTCCATTGAAATACGGAAAATTAACGTTGGGCCCCCTGGGTGCGGGGCACCAATTTGGAAAATCGGTCCGATCGGGCCCCTGCCGCCCTGTCCCTGTTGATCCATGATATTTCTTTACATTAAACTTTCATGTAATTCTAGCTGCATAGTATATCTTATTACTTTTTTATTACTAAACCAGTTGTATGTGTTTGTTACTTAATGCTTTTTTAAATTTGATATAGGGGGCCCACTTAATCTGGGGCCCACTGCCATCGTGCAAGCTGACACCCGCCAGTCCTCCACTGTATATATTAGTTTTCAGGACAGATACGGCTGTGTTAGGAAGGTTCAGTAGCTGATAACAGCTGGGAAGAATCTCCCTGAAATCTGCAGGTTTGCGTTTTTCAACACCACTGTACCTTCTTGCCAATAGGAGAAGGGGTGACCCGGATGAGACTGGCCGTGATTAGATAGAATCCATGTGAAATTAGTGAAGGATGAATAGGGGAACTTATAGAAACAATTAAATTCTTAAGGATTGGACAGGCCTAGAAGCAGGAAAATGTCCGAAGTTTGTTGGGAATCCAGAACACAGGTGTCACAGTTTCCGAATCAGGGGTAGGCCATATTTAGGACTGAGACGAGGAAAAACGTCTCACCCAGAGAGTTGTGAATCAGGAATTCTCCTTGCCACAGAAGGCAGTTGAGTCAATTCCTGGATTTTCAAGAGAGAGGTTTATATATAGCTCTTAGGCTAATGAATCAAGGTATATGGGGAGAAAGCAGAAAGGGTGACTGATTTTAGATCAGGCAGAACAGACAAGGGAAGAGATTGAACTTTTTTATGCCTTCCTCACAGGGTAATGTGGAGAGTCAACTGTTAAGAAGGAACTGCAGTGCAGGAAAATCGAGGTACGACAAAATTGCTAGAGAAACTCAGCGGATGCGGCAGCATCTATTGAGCGCAGGGAAATAGTCCGTTTTCGGGCCGGGCCGCAACCCGGGTTCTGAAGAAGGGATTCTTTTGGGTGCCGAAAATGTTAGCCTATTATTTCCTTCGCCCCATAGATGCTGCCCGCACCCGCTTGAATTTCTCCCAGCATTTTTGTCTACCTTGGAGGAGTCACTGTGTGGATGTATATTTAAAATGTATTTTGTGTGTTCTGTTGCATTTTATTGGTAAACTGTATGGCAAATAAATTCCAACGTAATGTTGCAAAGCATACTATGGCTAATACAGTATGAATATAAGATTATGATTATTGCAAGCTGTTTTGGAGATTCCATTAATCTGCCTGATCTCCGAGTTGAAAAGAGCGAGCCAATTGTCTTCATTGACTCCAACAAATAATGAAAATTTTAACTGCTTTAGAAGTTGTCCGTGCTGGATGTGCTCTTTGCTTCCTGTGGCCAGTGTGCTATTCCTGTGGACGCCATAGTGGCATGGCGTGATACAGTGAGGAAACAAGGCCCTTGCGGCCAACTTGCCCCCCCACACCGACCAACATGACCCCTCTGCACTAGGCCCAACACAGCCAGCGTTGGTCCATAATACCCTACCACAACCCTGTACAGGATCCATGTACCTGTCCCTAACAATTTCTCAACATTGAATAGTCCTTCAATGGTGCACTGGTTCGTCCCACATCCCAAAAACAAGTGATTTGGAGGTAATATCAGCTCGCAGTAAATTGCCCCCAGTGAGTGACAGAACTTGGGGGGGGCGGCGGGGTTGATGAGAAATGGTGGGAAAATAAAATAAACAGATAGTAAGATTAGTCTGTAAGCTGATGTTCCAAGTTTGCGTTGTTTATTGTCACTAACCAACTAAGGTACAGAGAAAATTTGAGTTACCATACAGCCAAACTAAGGAAAAAGCAACAACACAGTCACATAAATAAAATTTTAACAGAAACGACCCACCATGAATCCACATTCCTCACTGTTAGATAGTAGCCAATAAAGTTCACTCATCTTCCCCCTTTGTTCACACTCCGTGGTGGCTCGTCGCCTTGAACCCTCCGCCACTTGCCGTGTCGATGGTCCGAAGTTCAAGCCCTCACGTCGGATGAATGGAAACGCCGGCTGTTGTACGAACGGAACACTCCGCGGCATGGAGCACCCGAGACGGTTTTCTTCTTACATAGACCGCGGGCTACACGGTGTTTAAAAGATACACAGTCCCCGCGGTCGGAAGCTCCAGCTGGCAACCCTCCGGCAAAGGATTCGCAGCTATCCCAGTTAAAACCCACCGCGCCCAGCTGCTATGAAGCTCCGGCTGGTCTCGGAAAAGCTGCAACACTCCACGTTTGTAGGTTGGGGGGGGATGAGTACAGAGATGCACAACCGGAGAAAGATCATTATTCTTGTGTTTCAATGAGGTCCCCCCTCATTTTTCTAAACACCAGAGAGTACAGGTCCAGCACCGACACACGCTCATCATAAGTTACCTACTCATTCCTTGATCATTCTTTGATAAACCTCCTCTGTACCCCTCCAGAGCTGGCAACAATATTCCAAATGTGGCCTTATAGAGCTTTCGCATACATCAGTTTTTGTAACAACCCTCGTGAAATAAATGCTATTGAGTTTATACTATCTTTAAAATGATTCGACATGCATAATAACTTTTTTGAATCCTGCACCATCCCTCCCAAGTCCCTCTGCAACCTCCGTTTCTGAATCTCATCAATTTTAGAAATAGTCTACATCTTTAGTCCTTAAGTACTAAAATGCAATGACTCCACACTTGTTACACTATAATTCCCATCTGACACTTCTCTCCCAACCTGTCCAAGCGTTCGCAGAGCCTGCTAACTCACGCTAACCAGCACCCTCCACTCCATTTTCATATCATCCGCAAACTTGATCACAAAGCCTTTTCATCCTATTGTCCAAATCATTAATATACAACGTGAAGAGACAGCCCCCAACACCGACCCATTGCTAGTCACTTGCAGCCAAACCAGAAAAACCCACTCTATTGCCACTCTCTTTGTCTTCTGCCATCCATCCAACCTGCTATCCATCTAGTATCTGCCTTTTGATTGCCGGGGCTCTCAACTTCCTTAGCACCTACGAGTGGCACCTTTTCAAAGTGTATGTAATTATTATATTATAATATATATATATATATATTATATACATTACTAAATCAATATATTATAATTAAATATAAATAATATAACACAACTCAATATATCAACACACCCCAACCCACACCTCTGACACATTGCTGTCAATGACCCCACAGATGAGCACCAGGCATCATCACACTGCGACTGCCTGACATCGCTGCGTTACCTCCACATTTGTGTCTATCTTTGGTGTAAAACCACCATCTGCAGTTTCCTTCCTACACACACAAATATTTACATACAAACACACGCACACACACAAACGTCAATCATATTCCTTTTCCTCCATGGATGCTAGTCTGTCCTGCTGAGTTACTCCAGCATTTTGGTGTCTACCAACATTTAAACCTGCATCAGTATTCTTTCGTACACATATATTCTCTCAGGTTATATATATACATATATATATATAAATTTTTTAATTCTCCGTCCTTGAACTGTACATTGTTCTCGATCACCCTCCTCCTACCGTATCCTTTGGACCATGAATTCCACCATGTGCAACTCAGTCCTTAATTTTTCAAGAAGGATCGCGACCCGAAATGGCAACCCATTCCTTCTCTCCAGAGATGGCCCCCCTGGACCCGCTGAGTTCCTCCAGGATTGTGTCCTATCTCATTGTAAACCAGCTTTTTGCAGTTCCTTTCCTACACATATATATATGTGTGTTGTGTGTGGTGTGAGTGTGTGTGTGTAAACATTTGTACAAACATTGTACAAATATATAACTAAGGTAGACACAAAAAGCTTGAGTAACTACCCAGCAGGTCAGGCAGCATCCTGTGGAGAAAAGGATTGGGTACGTTTGGGCCGAGAACCCTCTTCAGACTGATAAAAAAGTACTGTGTATATACATAGTACTTTTTTCTTCTCGTTGTATATATTGTTTTGCAGAGTACTATGTCACAATATTATGTGTGGGCGGGCTTGCGGCAAAGTAAAGATGAGTTTTCATTGTTCTGTCTGGCTGGGACATTTGACAATGAAACACTCTGACTTGAGGTTATCCTCTGAGGTTAATGTCTGGGAGCTGCAGCGCCGAGCCGCCCCGCCGCAGGGGGGGGGAGAGGAGGTCGACTGCCGTCTCACACATGAGAAGCTGGGGGGTGAAAGTAGCAAAGTCTCTTCCTAATAACCCCCGGGAGACCCTAAACAATCCAGCACCCTGGCATCAGGGATCAAATCAAAAAACTCACCATCCTCCCGCAGAAACACAAACTGCACCTCACCAGAGTCAATTAAGCGGGCAAAATTTAAGTGGGGGACCCCCCACGTCTGCCCCCCCCTTGTGTGAGGACAGCGGAAATGCTCCAGGCATGGTGGAAGCGAGAACCATAGTCGGTAAAAACTCTGTGGGGGGGGGAGAAATGTTTGTTCTTAGCGATATGTATTTTCTCATCACAGTGCACTTTACATTCCAGATGTTGCGTGCTGAAGCAAGCAAGCTTATCATTGTTAGATGTTCGCGGTGGCAGGAGGTGTCCCTGGTTTTTGCCAGTGGTATTTGTGTTTGTCTATTTTTTGCGCCCCCCCCCCTCTCTCACTGCCCCCCCCCCCCCCCCCCAGCCCGCTGGAGAGTTGGGGATGTTGTGGAACGCGAGTAGCGGAGATGCCGGATACAGATGTTGCCCAGTGGAACCAGGGATACCGTGTAACCAGTGGCACCCGGGATACATGGAACGGGTACAGTGTATCGAAGGGCAGGGGATGACAGACAGCGTAAGCATGGGACAGCGGTACTGTGAGGCACTAGATTCAGTGAAACCGTGTAACCTGCTGGTTTGGGTGGTGGGTGGTCTACAGTGTGACCAGGGAGACAGTGGCAGGCAGACGGGGGAACAGCCAGAGCAACTGGATAGACAGTGTGTAGTGGGTAAGTGGGAGACTGAGAGGAATGATGCCTACAAAAT
>JAVHYY010000229.1:97500-202539 GCA_035221665.1 Okamejei kenojei | reverse complement strand
ACATAGAGAGCAATAGTATTCAGGAAGAGTCCGTGTTCCATCCACGTGTATATGACTGAGTGAGTTTAACATCCTCTGTTCCAATATTCTAAAGGACTGCTCCTTCACAAGCACCTCCATCATACACCCTGTGGGTATGTAGGTAGGGAGAAGGGTGTAGGGGGCTGTAATATTTTCCCTGGTTTGGGTTGCTCCCTGGCGGGGCCTGGCCAAGACGGCCATATCAAGATCACGGGCACCAGGCGGAAGAAGAGGATCTCTGCTGCCTCTTGCTCCTGCCCAAGCATCCTGTGGCATTTTCCGGGATCGTGGAACAGCGTGGGGGGGGGGGTGAGGGGTCCCCTATCAATCGTCCCCTCTTCAATAAAACCCGATGCCTTTCTTTCTCTCCCATATCCTTTGACTCCACTAGAAACCCTAAGCTCAATCTAACTCTCTTCTAAAATGTTCCATCGACTTGGCCTCCACTGCCCTCTTGGCAGGGCATTCCATATAATTCCACCCATCTTTTCACAGACACCAAAAACTCTCTGGGGAGGAAAACGTTTTTTCTTACCTCAGTCTTAAATGACCTCCCCTTTATTCTAAGATTGTGGCCCCTGGTTCTGGACTCGCCCAACATTGGGAACATTTTTCCTGCATCTAGCTTGTCCAGTCCATTTATAATGTTATATGTTTCTATAAGATCCTCCCTTATCCTTCTAATTTCCAGTGATTACAGGCCTAGTCTTTTCAATCATTCCTCATAGGACAATCCCGCCATCCCAGGGATCAATCTCGTGAACCTACGCTGCGCTGCCTCAATCACAAGGATGTCCTTCCTCAAATTAGGAGACCAAAACTGTGCACAATACTCCAGATGTGGTCTCACCAGAGCCCTATACAACTGCAGAAGAACCTCTTTGCTACTATACTGAAATCCTCTTGTTATGAAAGGACGGGGAAATAGTAATTCAATATTCAATATTTAAAAATATTTGTTTTACTTTGTATTATGGTGGTGAGTGTGTGTGTTTTTTTTTTTTTTTTTTTTTTTCTTTGCATTTTTTTGTATTGTATATATTATTGTTTTGTGTAAATTAATCGATTTGAAATTGATTACCACAAAATTTTAAAACCTTTTTTTTTTAACCGACTTTTATACAAAACACCTCTTGCTTTTTGCTACATGAATGAGTCAAAAAAATTGTCCAAAAAACAAAACTGGAAACAACCGGGCCACGGAATGACAAAGGCCCCCCAAATCCAACGGCCGCATTATTTGTTTTTTTTTCCCCTTTATCCCCTCAATATTTCCCTCTTTTCCTCCTGGTCCAGTGCGTTGAAACCTCTCGGCACCCGGACGTGGTCGATGTTAATGTTGGTGGAATGCAGCCCCAAGAAATTTCAGTTGAATAATTTATTGTCCCACCGTGTAGCGAGGAACAGTGAAAAAAAAGCTTTCTTGTTGCGGAGCGCGCTCTCCAGTCAGAGTCACGGGGAAGGACGGGACATGATTACCAATCGAGCTGTCCGCAGCGTACAGATACAGTATAAAGGGAATAACGTTAGTGCAAGGTAAAGCCCGATTAAAGAAAGTCCGTTTGTCTCCAGTTAAGTGGATTGGAGGTCAGGACCGCTCTCTGTTTGGCGAGAGGACGGTTCAGTTGTCCGGAAAAAAAAAAAAAATATAACTGCCGGGAAGAAACTGTCCCTGAATTTGGAGGTGTGTGCGTTTCACACATCTGTACCTCTTGGGAGAGGGGAGGAGTGGGACAGACCGGGATGAGACTGGTCCTTGATTATGCTGCCGGCCTTGCCGAGGCAGAGTGAGGTGGAGATGGAGGCGATAGATGGAAGGGAGGTTGGTTTGTGTGTGTGATAGTCTGGGCTGCGTCCACAACTCTCTGGATGGAGATGGAGGCGATGAATGGAAGGGATGTTGGTGTGCGTGTGTGTGATGGTCCGAGCTGCGTCCACAACTCTCTGCATACAGATGGAGGCAATAGACAATAGTTGCAGGAGTAGGCCATTTGGCCCTTCGAGTCAGCACCGCCATTCAATGTGATCATAGCTGATCATCCCCAATCAGTACCCCGTTCCTGACTTCTCCCCATATCCCCGACACCGCTATTTTTAAGAGCCCCATCAACGTATCTCTTGAAGGCATCCAGAGAACCGGCCTTCACCGCCCTCTGTGGCAGAGAATTCCACAGACTCACTACTTTCAGGGTGAAAAACTGTTTCCTCGTCTCTGTTCCAAATGGCCAACCCCTTATTTTTAAAATGTGCCCCCTTATTCTTAAGGGGTAAGCCATTAGGAGATTAATGTCATGATGGAAAAACAAAACATGAGGAAGTTAGTAAATATGGTCTGTGTGTGTGAGCTTCCATGGAAAGGGGAACAACACAGAACAGGCAGCAGAAACAGGAAATTGCTAAACACCTGCGCCGCCCATGAACGGCCAAGTCATACATCTGGTAAATAAGACCTAAGGCCCAACTCAGACTGCAAGAAATTGCAGCAGACGTAGGCCATTCGGCCCAACCTGTCTACTCCGACATTCTGTCATGGCAGATCTATCTGTATCCAGTTTAAGAATGACGGCAGGCCATTCAGGAATGAGCTGAGGAAAAGCACACACACACACACACACACACACACACACACACACACACACACACACACACACACACACACACACACACACACACACACACACACACACACACACACACACACACACACACACACACACACTCACACGCAGGCACTCATACACACATACAGCAGCACACACGCGCAAAAACACACACATTTTCTCTAACAGACATATTCTCTCTAATACAGACTAACTTACACTCACACACTCACATAAACATATATTCTCTCTAACACACACATATTCTCTATAACACACACACCCATTCTCTCTAACACAAACACACATTCTCTCCAACACACACACACATTCTCTCTAACACACACGCACATTCTCTCTAACACACAAACTTTCTCTCTGACATGCACACTCCCTCTAACACTCACATACACAGACATACACACACTTTCTCTCTAACACACACACGCACACACACACACTCTAACATACACATACACGTTCTCTCTAACGCACACACAAACTCACACACTCACATACACACACATACACATAAGCACATTCTATCGAACCATATAACCATATAACAATTACAGCACGGAAACAGGCCACCTCGGCCCTTCTCGTCCGTGCCGAACACTTACTCTCACTAGTCCCATCTGAGTGTACCTGCACTCAGACCATAACCCTCCATTCCTTTCCCTGTCCATATACCTATCCAAATTTATTTTTAAATGATAAAAGCGACTGCCTCCACCACTTCCACGGAAGCTGATTCCACACTGCTACCACCCTCTGAGTAAAGAAGTTCCCCCTCATGTTACCCCTAAACATTCTGTCCCCTTAATTCTCAAATCGTGTCCTCTTGTTTGCATCTTCACGACTCTCAATGAGAAAAGCTTATCCCACGTCAACTCTGTCTATCCCCTCTCTTAATTTTTAAAGACATCTATCAAGTCCCCCCTAACCTCTGCGCCCAAAAGAATAAATACCTAAACTGGGTGTTGAACCTCTGTAATTTAGGTGCTGAAAACCAGGCCGCATTCTAGTAAATCTCCTCTGTACTCCCTCCTATTTTGTTAATATATTTCCAATAATTTGCGACCAGAATTGTACACCATACTCCAGAATTGGCCTCACCTAGATGCCTTGGACAATTTTTTAACATTACATTCCAATTCTATACTCAATGCTCTGATTTATAAAGGCCAGCACACCAAAAGCTCTTCTACCACCCTATCTACATTAAATTCCACCTTCAGGGAACTATACACAGTTATTCTTAGATCCCTCTGTTCAACTGCATTCTTCAATTCGCTGCCATTTACCATGTACGTCCTATTTTGATTTGCCCTGCCAAGATGTAGCATCTCACACTTATCAGCATTAAACTCCATTTGCCATCTTCCAGCCCACTCTTCCAAATGGCCGAAATCTCTCTGTAGGCGTTGAAAATCTACATTATCCACAACACCTCCTATCTTATTATCATCTGCATACTTAATAATCAAATTTACCACACCATCATCCAGATCATTGATGCACATGACAAACAACAGTGGTCCCAACACAGATCCCTGAGGCACCCCACTGGTCACCGGCCACTCCAACCTGACAAACAGCCATCCACCATTGTATTACTTGTATAGTCCCACCCCCATTATCACTGGTATCTTACCATTCAGACCACTGTTGGATCCATCTTGCTACTCCTCCATTTAAATACCCTAACAAATGAACCTTCTTAACCAACCTTGCATGTGTAACATTGCCCAAAGCCTTACTGAAGTCCATATAGACAACATCCGCCGCTTTTATCCTCATCAATTTCCTATTAACCTCTTCAAAAAAATCAAGAACATTAGTCAAAAATGGACCTTCCAGGCACAATTCATGTTCCAGGGGAATCCATGGAACACACACACTCTTCTCTCCAACACACACACACACACTCACCACACACACACACACACACACACACACACACATCCAACACACACACACACACTCACACACACACACACGACACACACACACACACTATTCTCTCTTATACACACATACACACTCACAGTCTACCTACACACAAATACACACACACATTCTCTCTAACACAGACATAAACACTCAACTATGAACTCACTGTACCCACTACACAGTCACACGACAGTCTCTCTAAACCACCCACGCATTGAAGACTACCCACACACACAGATTCTCTCTAAAACACACATCCACATTCACAACAACACACAACCACACATACACACACACACAACACAACACACACACAACACACACACACAGACACACACACACACAACACACACACACACACACAAACAGACACACACAACCAAACACACACACACACACACACACATTTAAAAACAATCAAACTATTATTGTGCTTAAAGCCAAAACCAATGCCCCAAGTTCATGAGTTTAGAGACTATTTGGAGATGTAGTATTTAATAGCCTGGTTTCTGTTGGGAAGAACCTGTTCCTGGATCTGGGCCTTACAGGTTTCAAGCTTCTGTACCTGTACGTGTACGTGTGAAAAAAAGGATTATGTCCTGTTGCAGGTGAAGCAACTGCTGCCCTTGCCAATTGTTGGAATATGTTAATCATTGAAGGGATATAAGTGATAGGAGCAGAATTAGTCCATTCGGCCCATCAAGTCTTTTCTCCTGCCTTCTCCCCATATCCCCTAACACCCGCACGAATCAACAATCTGT
Organism: Okamejei kenojei; assembly: GCA_035221665.1. NCBI lineage: Eukaryota > Metazoa > Chordata > Chondrichthyes > Rajiformes > Rajidae > Okamejei > Okamejei kenojei. Next base: position 197,201 of record JAVHYY010000229.1, on the reverse strand, counting down.
CTATCTCTGCCTTAAATATATCCACTGACTTGTGGCCTCCACCGCCGACTGTGGCAACGAATCCCACAGATTCACCACCCTCGGGCTAAAGAAATTCCTCTCTCATTCTCCTTCCCAAAAGAACGTCCTTTAATTTCAGTCTGCTGCCTTCTCCCCATAAACCACTGACACCTGAATTGTTGTTGTTCCTTCCGGCAGGGAAGGGGTTTAATATTCCCTTCATTCTATGCTGGCGGTTCGGCAGATGCATGTCAAGCAATTCCCAAGTTGACTCTATATTTACTAATGGTGTTTTAAAAACACACACACACACACACCGGCTTCAGCGTGTCAGAACTAACCGCGCAGCAGAGTATGCGTAAACAGCCTCACGCCATGCGCGCGTATTTTCCGACTCATGATGAGAGTGTGTTATTGTGTGTCTGTGTATGTGGGTGCGTGTGCGAGTGTGAGCTCCTGGCGAGTCGTGTTGTGTGCGAGTGTGTGTGGTGAGTGTTAGCGTGAGTGTTAGTGTGTGTGAGCGTGTGCGATGTGTGGGGTGTGTGTGTGTGTGTGTAGGTGCGTAGTGTGTGTGCGCGTGGTGTGTTGTTGTGTGTGTGTCTGTGGTGTTGTGTGTGTGTCGTGGTGTGATTGAGTGTATAGCGAAAAGAAAGTGTCTAGCAGCTTTGTGTAGCTGAATGTGTGAGTGTGTATATATATATAAGAGAGACGTGGAGAGAGAGTATAAGATGAGTGTGTGTGTTTGAGTGAGTAGCTATTTGGTGTGTGAGTGTGTGTGTTTGTATAAGAGAGAGCGAAGAGAGAGAGAGAGGTGGTGTGTGTGGCTTGTGTGTGTGTGTGTGTGTGGTGTGTGTGTGTGTGTGTGTGTGTGTTGTGTGTGTGTGTGTGTGGTGTGTGTGTGTGTGTGTTTGTGTGAGAGTGTTGTAGTGTGTGTGTGTGTGTGTTTGTGTGTGTCCGCGCCGGTAATATGTAACTCGGGACATTCAGACTATCTCTTTTTGCTGAGATTTCAACTTGCCCCAGCTACCAATGAACTATCTACATTTGGTTTCCTTGAACTGCAACCCATTTTGATATCCCGTTTTCATACCTTACACTTTTCTTATATCTGTGTCTCCCTCTCCCCTGAGTCTCAGTCTGAAGAAGTGTCTCGGCCCGCAACGTCGTCACCCATCCCCTACAACGTCCAGCAAGATGCTGAGTTACTCCAGCATGTTTGCGTTTTCATCGGGTTTAAACCAGCAATCTGCAGTTCACTCCTCTATAGTCTATTGACGTATACAGTTTTTCCGTCGAGGAACAGTGAAAAGCGTTTTGTTGCGTGCTATCCAGTCAGCAGAAAGACAATACAGGATTACAATCGACCCACTAAAAAACAGTTTTTTGGGGGGGGGGTGTGCGCGCAGGATGCAGGGAATAACGTTTAGTGCAGGTAAAGCCTGCAAATTCTGATCAAGGGTAGTCCGAGGGTCACCAACGACGTATATAGCAGTTGTGTTTTATTTTGGTACAAAATAACTATGGGATGTCTTTGCAAATTCTGCCGATTAGACGTTACTTTGCCGCCGAATATGAACGTGAGGAAACTGAGAAGTGGGGGTGGGGTCATTTATGGATCAAGTCGCTCATATTCACAAAGGATATTTGGAGCAACTGGAGTTGGCTGGAGCCCTAATAAAATACACACACAAGCTTCTGGAGGAACTCAGCGGGTCAGGCAGTCACATCTGTGTTGAGATGATTCACAGGTCGCCGGTGATGTTTTCATGTCTTGGCGTATCTTCAGACTGATGGAGTCGAGCGAGTAAAGGTTGACAATTATGAGGAGGTGGGACAAAGGCCGGCAACAGTTGGACGGGTACAAATGGTTAATAGGACATGTTTTAGAGGGAAATGGACCATGCGCTGTCCAGGTGGGGGGACGTGTGTAGATTTGGCAAAATTGTCGTGTGGGGAAGTTCGGCGGAAGGGCCTGTCATAGAAACATAGAAACATAGGACATAGAAAATAGGGTGCAGGAGGAGTCTTTCGAGGCCGGGATCGGGGGAGGGGGGGGGGGGAGGTCGGGGGTCGCGCGGGGGGGTGGGGGGGCTCTTTGGGGGGGGGAGCCAGCCGCCATTTCATTGTGTTCCGCTAATTTGAATTTGGGGGGGCGGGTGGGATATGGAAATTCATAAATTGAAATAGTTGGGAGGGGGGGTGGGGGGGGTGAGGTGGGTGGGGTAGTGGTTGGGGGGGGGGTGGGCGGGGGTGGTTGGCGGGGGGGGGGGGGTGGGGGAGGGGGGGGAGGTGGGGGGGGGTGTGGGGGGGGGGGGGGGGGGGGGGGGGTGGGGGGGGGGGGGGGGGGGGGGGTGGGGTGGAGGTGGTGGGGGGGGGGGGGGGGGGGGGGGGGGGGGGGGTGGTGGGGGGGGGGGGGGGGCGGGTGGGGGTGGTGTGGGGGGGAGGGGGGGGGGGGGGGGGGGGGGGGGTGGAGGGGGGGGTGGGGGGGGGGGGGAGGGAGGGGGTGGGGGTGGGGGGGGGGGGGGGGGGTGGGGGCCATTTTGGGGGGTGGGGTGTCCCCTATTCAATAACCCGTGCCTGGCCTTCTCCCCCCATATCCCTTTGCTCCACTAGCCCCTAGAGCTCTATCTAACTCTCTCTTAATCCATCCAGTGAATTGGCCTCCACTGCCCTCTGTCGCAGGGAATTCCATAAACACAACTCTCTGGGATATAGGGAACGAGTTTTTTTTTTCTCATCTTCAGTCTTATATGACCTCCATTTATTCTAAGAACGTGGCCCTGGATCTGGACTCCCCCAACATTGGGAACATTTTTCCTGCATCTAGCTTGTCCAGTCCTTTTATAATTTTACATGTTTCTATAAGATCCCCCCTCATCCTCCTAAACTCAAGTAAATTCAAGCCCAGTCTTTCCAATCTTTCCTCATATGACAGTCCCGCCATCCCAGGGATCAATCTCGTGAGCCTACGCTACACTGCCTCAATCACAAGGATGTCCTTCCTCAAATTAGGAGACCAAAACTGTACACAATACTCCAGATGGGGTCTCAACAGAGCCCTATATAACTGCAGAAGAACCTACACTGAAATCCTCTTTTTATGAAGGCCAACATCCCATTCGCTTTACTTAAGCCTGCTGTACCTGCACGCCAACTTCAGTGTCCGGTGTACAAGGTCACCCAGTCCTCGCTGGGAGGGGGGGGGCGGGGGGGAGGGGGGGCTGGGGGGGACCGGGGACTGGGAGGGGAAGGCTGGGGGGTGAAGGGGGGGGTGCGGGGAGAGGGGGGCGGAGGGGGGGGGGGGGGGTGGGTGGAGTGGAGTGGGTGGTGGTGTGGTCCGTTAGTCGCGGTGGGAGTGTGTTGTGTGGTGGTTCGCGTGGGCGCGCGGGGTGTGGGTGTAGGGGGGGGGGGTGGGGGTGTACCCTACAGGGCAGGTGTGAGGGTTTTTAGTGTGGGGTGTTTGTGTGCTGTGTGGGTGTTGGCGTGGTGGGAGGGGGGGGTGTTTGTGGGGGAGGGACTGGGCTGTGTAGGGCTGGGGGGCGGCGGTGGGGGGGGGGGGTCATTGCGGGGGGGGGTAGGGTCGGGTGATGGGGGGGGAGGGAGGGGGGGGGGAATGTGGTTTGTTCGTGCGTGCGTTTTTTGGTGGTGGTGAGTGCGTGTGTGGGGGTGGTGGTTGGTGTGGTGTGTCTCTTTTTTTTTTTGTTGTTTTTTACTTATTCATTTCGGCTCGGTCTTTTTTTTGTGGTCGGTCGGTTGGGGGTGTGGGTTGGGTGGGGGTATGTGGTAGGTGTCTTAGTTTTCTGGTATTTGGGGGGGGGTGGTTGTTGTGGGGGGGGGTTGTGTGGGGTGGGTAGTTGTGTGTTTGTGTGGGTTGGTCGCGGTTTTGTTGCTTTGTTTTCTGGTGGGTCGTGTTTTGGGGTCGTGGTTTTGTTGTTTTGTGTGTGTGTTTGTGGTGTTGATGGGGTGGCGCGGGGGTGGGGTGAGGGGGGGTGGCGGAGAGTGGGCTGGGTGGGGATGAAGGGGCAGGGGCTAAGGGTACCTGAGGTGGGCGGGGGGGGGGGGGGGTGGGTGTGGGGGGGGCGTTTTTCTTGTGCGTTGATGGGGTCGCTGGGTGCAGTGGTGAGCTTGGGAGCGGGGGGGTCATGAGTGAGGCTCGGGGGGGCTGGGAGGGGGGGGGAAGGGGGGTGGTGGGGGGGTGGGAGGGAGGGGGGAGGAGGGCGGGCGGGGGGGGTGGGGGGGCGGGGGGAGGAGGACGGGGGGTGCGGGGTGGGGGGGGAGGGGGGGGGGGGGCGCGGGGTGGGGGTGGTGGGGTGTGGGAGGGGGGCGGGGTGGGGGGGGGGGGGAGGGCAGGGGGTGGGGGGGGGGAGGGGGGGGGGGGTGTGGCGTGGGTGGCATTGGTGGGCAGGGGGGGGATGTGGGGGGGTGGTTGGCGGGGGTTGTGGGTGTGGTTGTCGTCTGGTGTGTGGGGGGGGGTGTCGCGGGGTTGTGTAGCATGTGTGGGGGGGGGGCCTGGGGTTGGGGGTGTCCGGGCAGATAGGTCGGATTTAATCCGGTACCAACCCTCCCCCCCTTTAAAAACCCCTCCCCGAACCCCGTTTGAGATAATAATCTGCTCCCCTGATTTTTTTTTTTGACGCCAAATCTACGGTTATAATTTATATCTATAGTTAGGTATACGGCCCCATCTGCCACGCCATCTGCCCACTTAAAACTCAACCATTTCGTCCAGGTCACCCTGCCAAACCACCTAAACAAATCCTCTTCACAGTTTTTTTCACCACTGCCACCCAGCTTTTTTTTTTTGTGTCCCCATCCGCAAGCAATGCTAGGACAAACTGTCCCCTTAAAGCAGTATGATTTTCTTCTCCCCCTCTCTCTCTCACTGTCTCTACTCCACCCTCTCTCTCTCTCTCTCTCTAATATATGTATATATATATATATATATATTTATATATATACTTATTATATATCACGCTCCCTCTTCTCTCCTCTGTGTCGCTCTCCTCTCTCTCTCTCGCTTTTCTCACATAGGTTGCTACAGGTGAGGGTGGTGGGGTAATCAGCAGATGGGAGGGGTAAATGATAAATCACTGCAGGTGGAAAGGGAGACAAAAAGGGATTGTTTATAGTGTCAGAAGAAAAACGAAGGGGCCGAAGGGCCGGTTTTCCGTGCAAATTACACTATGTTTTTTCTGCCCTTGGTTCGACCATTTCGTAACAGATCTGCTTTTTCTCTTTTGTTAATTATTAGCAGTTTAAAATCATCCCAAACTGTTTTTAAGATCATATAGGTTCCCCCACCCCCAAATGTGCTGGAAGCAGTATCAGACCATTTTTTTACGGTCTATCCAACCATTCAAATCACGGCTGATTTCCATCTCTCCCTCCTAACACCATTCTCATGACTTTTCTCCCCATAATCACTGTCCACCCGCACTAATCAACAAATCTATCTGCCCCCCCCCCCCCCCCCCTCTCTGTTAAAAAATATATCCACTGACTTGTGGCCCTCCACAGCCGTCTGTGGCAAAGAATCCCACAGATTCACCGCCCTCTGGCCTAAAGAAAATTGCTCCTTATCTCCTTCCGAAAGGAAAACGTCCTTTAAATCTGAAGCTGGTGATCTCTAGTCCTAGACTCTCCCACCAGTGAAAAACATCCTCTCCACATCCACTCTATCCAGGCCTTTCACTATTTCTGTTACCTTTGTACATATCCATCCTATCCAGAGAAGCTGCCTGACCAGCTGAAGTTCCTCCAGTACTCTTGTGAAATGTCACCTCTCCATGTTTCTCCAGAGAAGCTGCCTGACTCGCTGAGTTACTCCAGCACTCTGTGGAAATTGTCACCTCTCCATGATGTCCAGAGATGCTGCCTGACCCGCTGAGTTCCTCCAGTACTTCTGTGTCTCACAGCTGCACATTGTATCTTTTTTTTTGGTTTGTTTTCTGTTTTGGCCAAACAGCACCTACAGTTTCCTCGCGTTGGCCCCCTGTTAAACCTTCATCTCACGTCTTTCGACAGAGGTTATTGACAAGCCGACAATCACCGCCAATAATTCTCGCCCAGTCGAGCGTCTCGGACGCGGTGACTCTCACGTTGTGGAAAGTCACCTGGAAGGCCAACCCACTTCGAGTGGTTTCAGCGAAATTAAAACCATCAGCCTGGTTGATAGGACTACCCTCGGTCAGGACAATTAAAAAACCCTCACCATCTCCGGCGTATTTTGAGGTCGGACGAGGGGATTCACCTGCCTCGCATCGGACGGGAACAACTGTAGAACCAGCGACCCATACAATGTCGATGCGGTTTGTGAGTGTCCCCTCTGTACCAGCTCATCAATTACCAACCCTATAGATAGAACCCTACAGATAAAATCCTCCACTCTCTACCCTGCTTCTCCAGCGATTAGATTGTCCCAACGCCCAAATGTGTGTATGTGAGTTGTGTGGGGGGGGGGGGGGGGGGGGGGGGGGGGGGGGGGGGGGGGGGCCCAAAAACACAAAATAGAGAAGCAATAAAGGGTAGGAGTTGCACTGCCTCAATCACAAGGATGTCCTTTCTACAAATTAGGAGACCAAAAAACTATACACAATACAAAAACCAGAATGGTGTGCAGAGTTGCTGCCTCGCAGAGGCCAGAGACACGGGTCTCAAATCCCTGACCCTTTGGCCGCTGTCATTCCGTACGGACTTTTGCACGTTCTCCCTGTGGCCCGCGTGGAGTTTTTTTTCTCCGGGTGCCCCGGTTTCCTCCCCACGCTCCAAACGACGTGTGTGTCAAGTCAAAGGCAAAGAAAGTCATTTTTGTTTCGTCACATACACCCGAAAGGTGCAAGTGTGGAATGAATTTGCCCAGCAGCGATACACTTTAAAAAATGAAACACACAAATACACAATAGAATTTAAGACAAACATCCACCACAGCAATTCTTGTCTGTGGGTTAATCGGCTCCCTGTAAATCCCCCCCCCCCCCCCCCCTCTCCTCCGAGTGTTTGTTGGATTTCATTTGAAAACACGTTTTTTTTTTTTCTTTTTTATTCATGGATAACCCCTTGAGATGAACAGTCATCTCCGCTTTCGAGGGGGTCCATCCATAGAACATACCAGCACAAGACATAACATACATAGAGGCTCTCATTGACACACCTACTACCCACAACACCAATCCCAAAACCCCTCCATTCCCACTTGTCATAGTTTTATGCAAATTGTTAATTGACTTTTACATAATCCAATAATAATAATTAATTTAATGTACACACCATTTTAATGTGGGGTGGATTGGTGGTCGGCGTGGACTCGGTGGGTCGCAGGCCCCTTTTTCCACGCTTTCGGGTCGAGACCCTTCTTCAGAACTGATGCCAACTTGCAAAAGTCTTGGTCACCGCTTTCACCAGTCCAATTTCTTAACAATATAGGTTTGGTAAATTACATGTGGCTGAGTCGGTGTCTTTCTTTGATGTCCCGTCCACAATCTTGCCTAGGTCAGACCCCCTTAGCGTTAGAAATCCCCAATACGATTTGTTAAACAAAGCTTTAAAAACCTGCATACTTCACAACTTAGAAACGGCTTCAAATTCCTCGTTGTAAATAACAAGCAAAATCTAACGTTTTTTTTTTTTCACGATTTCAGCATTAAACATACACGGTTGATGCAAATGCTTTGTTTTACATGCAATCTTTATGGGGCCTGTCCCACTTACACGATTTTTTGGGGGCGAACTGCCGCAAAATCTTCAAACATGTTGAAATATTTTTTTCAGCGGTAACTGGCGACAATCTTTGCTGGTTGTAGGTTGTTCGTAGTGATATCGTAGGTTGTCGCCAGGTGATATCGTACGTAAATTTCAATAGAAACTAGTCCCGGGCAGTTTGTTGCCTACTGCATCGCCTTAAGTGGGGACAGGGCCTTTAGGCTCGACGTCTAATATAGTTTTTTTAATTTAGTTTTTTAGTTTTTGTTTCTTGTCACGTGCATCGAAGTGGAGCCCAAAATCGTTCGTTAACGCTACGCTTTTCAAAAACCTTCAGAAAACATTAAGGAAAGTTGTTCCCGACTTTTACCTTCGTCGAAAGTCAGGCACAGACAATGCTGGACTAACTCAACTGGGGGACAGGCAGCGTCTCTGGGGGAGAAGGAATGGGGTGGACGTTTCGGGTCGAGGAGAGGTCCACCCGTCCCTTCTCTCCAGAGACGGTGCTCTGTCCCCCGCCGAGTTACGTCAGCATTATTTGGTTGTACGTCTTCGGTTTAAAACCAGCACCCGGAGATCCTTCCAACACTTCACTGTAGTTGACCTCAGTTTGTGTCCGTTGCACGAGCTTTAGATTGCATGAGGTGACCGCTTCATTGGCCGTGGGTAGATCTGCTAGACCGCGAGCATCATGTCGAACCCACCAATGCGTTTATTCTAGATGGACCAGATTCCGCTAGCATTACCATTCTCCCAGAGCGCTTGAAGCACGCTGTGGGAGCCACCGTGACTTTCACATGCTCGGTGGTTGCGAATCACGAGCTTGACTTTCACTGGTACCACGGACAACAGGACGGTTGCAGGGAGACGGGCAGCAGCTAATCATTGCCGGCCTCTTCTTGAACCACACGGTAATTACACCTGCTCAGCGTCGAGCGGGCCCAACGAGCAAGAAAGGCCTGGCCACGACGTCCATTTGTTATCATAGGTAGGTCGCTTCTGATGAGAAGCACCCCTTCCTTTCCCGCTGTCAACGTGTGCCTGTGTTTAGCTTTGGGCCCAGAGTAGTGGTAGATTGACCCGTGATTCGTTTGCGTCCTCTTCGGTTTGTATTAATGAATGGATACGTTTAATGAATGGATATAAAAACTTATAATAATCAGTTGAAATGCACAGTTGTTCCACTTACTCCCACTCCACTTACAGCCCAGCAGTATGAATATTAATGTATCTAATTTCAAGTAACCCTCACACCCTTTTGAGTTTTGACTCTCTCCTCTTTAGATCGGTCCAATTGGAAGTTTGAAAAAAACACTTCCGCCCCCCCATTTGTCTTGTGTTCTCTTTTTTCCAAAACGGATTGACTTGAAACAGGATATTGAAGAGATATTTGTGGCTTGATCTGGATTTAACATTACGTTTGGATTTATTTGTCTCATGTGTTCCGAGGTACAGTGAAAAACATTCATTGGCACGCTGTCCAATCAGTTGAGATAACATCACAGGTTCACTTGCACCTCGTCCAACATCCGCTGTTCCAGGTATCAACTTCTCTATATCGATGAGACCAAGCGCATGCTCGGCGATCGCTTCGCCCAACATCTCCTCTCAGTTCGCAATAACCAACCTGAACTCCCGGTGGCTCACCATTTCAACCCCCCCCCCCCTCCCATTCCGAATCCGACCTTTCAGTCATGGGCATCCTCCATTGCCAGGTGGATATTTGAGGAGCAGCACCTCATATTTCGCTTGGGTAGTTTACACCCCAGCGGTATGAACATTGGTTTCCCCAATTTCAGATAGTCCTTGCCTTCTCTCTTCTTCCCCTCCTTCCCATCCCCTTCCTAGCTCTCCAACAGCCCACTGTCTCCGCCTCTTCCCTTCTTTCCCCCCCCCCCCCCCGACATAAGTCTCGACCCGAAACGTCGCCTATTCCTTCTCTCCATAGATGCCGCCTCACCCGCTGAGTTCCTCCAGCATTTTTGTCTAACTGCGATTTTTCCAGCATCTGCAGTATTTTCTCAAACATCACACGCACACATAATCACATCCAAACTAAAATTCAATGGGTGGAGCAAAGGGGAAAATACAGAATGCAGAATATAGTTCTCAACATTGTAGCCAACTCAAGAGTTCCACGCATACAGGAAGTTGACAGGCGGATGATGTTAGGTGGTTGGGTCTTCTCTATTTGACCTATTGGATCTTGCTGAATGATGTGGGGGGGTTTGGAACTTCTGTATTTGACCTAGTGGATCTTGCTGAATGATGTGGGGGGCTGGGAACTTCTGTATTTGACCTATTGGATCTTGCAGAATGACGTGGTGTGGTTGAGAACTGTATTTGACCTATTGGAACTTGCTTCATCAAAAGCAGGAGGTCAAAGCCACAATTTTCCAAATAATACTGAGGAAATTGTGAAAGAGATGCGGTGAGTGTAGAACGGCTTCTCTAGAGAAAATAGATACATTTCCACCCGAGATGCTGCCTTTGTTTACAACATTTACTCGTTTTTATGCACCACATAATTGGGGCAAACTTCCAGAAAATTCTAAGGTCCGCTCCAACGCTCAGTTATTTTATATCGGGGCTGAATTCGTTTCTATATGACGCTGCTTTTTTAATCATGTTTAACTTTAATTAAGTTAAATAATTATACATTTTCTACCAATGTACTGTAATTTTTATTCTTGTATTTAATACGGCTTATTCTGTTTTAGCTTGTTTCCATTTTCTATTCCTTTTCATGATTGTTTTTAATTGCTTTTTAATGCTTTGTGTAAATCACTTTGAATTGCCTTGTTGCTGAAATGTGCTGTATCAATAAACTTTCTTTGCTTGCTATAGATTAGTTCAGTTTTAGTTGAGTTTAGTGTAGTACTTGACACAAAGTGCTGGTGTAACTCAGCGGGCAAGGTAGCATCTCTGGAGAGAATGAATCGGTGCCGTTTAGGTTCGAGACTATTCTCAAGAATTAACAAGATGCTTCAGACTGAAGAAAGGTCTCGTCCCGAAACTTCATCAATTCCTTCTCTCCAGAGATGCTGCCTGTCCCGCTGAGTTACTCCAGCACGCTGTGTCGACCTTCGATTGAAACCAGCATCTGCAGTTCTTTCCTACACATTTGTTTGGTTTGGTTTGGTTTGGATTGGTTTCTTTTAGTTTAATTAGGTCTGAAGATATAACATGGAAATAGACAATAGACAATAGACAATAGACAATAGACAATAGCAGGAGTAGGCCATTCAGTCCTGCGAGCCAGCACCGCCATTCAATGTGATCATAGATGATCAGTCACAATCAGTACCCCGTTCTTGCCTTCTCCCCATATCCCCTGACTCCGCTATCTTTAAGAGCCTTCATCTAGCTCTCTCTTGAAAGTACGCAGAGAACCGGCCTCCACCGCCTCTGAGAGAGAATTCCATAGACTCACAACTCTCTGGGTGAAAACGTGTTTCCTCATCTCTGTTCGAAATGGCCGTCCCCTTATTCTTAAACTGTGGCCCCTGCTTCTGAACTGACCCATCATCGTGAACATGTTTCCTGCCTCCAGCGTGTCCAAACCCTTAACAATCTTATATGTTGAATAAAATCCTCTGTCAACATTCTAAACTCTAGAGTGCACAAGCCTAGCCGCTCCAGTCTCAGCATATGACAGTCCCGCCATCCGTCGGGGTGTAAACTACCCAAGGGAAATGAGAGGTGCTGATCATCCAATTTCCGTTGGGACTCACTCTAGCCATGGAGGGGGGCCCAGGACAGAAAGGGCGGTTTGGGAATGGTATGGAGAGATGGTGCTGAGCAACCGTTCCGGTTGGATGATGCGAAGTGAGCGGAGGTGTTGGGCGAAGCGATCGCCGAGCCTACGCTTGGTCTTACCGATGTAAAGCAATTGACACCTAAACTTTAACTTTGTTTCTTCTCTCCACTCCTGCTGACTGTTTTCCAAGTTTGCAGCATCTACGGTCTCTGAAGCCAGATGTGTGAAGTATTCGGGCAGGTATTAGTTAGTGGTCGCGGGGTGATCCATGCAGATAATGAATCAACTCGCTGTGTTTTTAACAGAACCTGTCTCTCAGCCTGTCATCACATCCAATGATACCCGCCCTGTAGAACACAATGACACGGTGACTTTAGCGTGCGCGGCGACGGGCACGGATGTCTCATATTCCTGGTCCATGAACGGCCTGGCGCTCAGCACGGGCGACCGGCTGGTCTTGAGTAACGGCAACCGCACTCTCACCATCTCCGGCGTGCTCAGATCGGACAAGGAGTTCACCTGCACTGGGTCCAACCCGGTCAACAACAAACACCAAGCGATCCATTCCTTCTCGACGTCAGCTGTAAGTGGTCACCACGGTGGCGGGCGCGATCTAATGGACGGTCGCTTCTCCATCGTCCCAATCAAGGAGGCGCGGGGACTGGATGCGAGGGGCAATGGGCTTTGAGACAACAATCTCCGCCAATAATCTCAGTGGTCCATGGGGGGAATGGAAGATGATTCTTCCCTAAAAAAACTCAGAGTGCTGGAGTAACTCAGCGGGTCAGGAAGCATCTCTCTGGAGAACATGGATAGGTACAAAGTGCTGGAGTAACTCAGCGAGTTAGGCAGCAACTGTGGAGAACGTGGATATTTGCAAATTGCTGGAGTAACTCATCGAGCCAGGCAGCATCTCTGGAGAACGTAGATATGTGCAAAGTGATGGAGTAACTCAGCGGGTCAGGCAGCATCTCTGGAGAAAATGGATGGGTGACGATAAGATATCAGACTTTAGCGATACCGCGTGTAAACAGGCCATTCGGCCCACCGTGTCCGCGCCGACCAGCGATTTACCACTCAGGACAATTTACTATTGTTACCAAAGCAAATTAACCTACAAACGTGCACGGATTTGGATTGTGGTAGGAAACAAGAGCATCCCGGAGGAAAACTCACGTAGGTCACGGTGAGAACGTGGAAACTCCGTACACGCAGCACCCGAGATCTGGATCGAACCCGGGTCTTTGGCGCTGTGAGGAAGTAATTCTACCACCGTGCCGCCCCTGGTCACAATTTCCGAAACTCTGAAGAAAGGTCATATGTCCACGTTTTCCAGAAGAAGCTGCCTGACCCCGCTGAGTTATTCCAGCACGTTTGTACCTATCCGTGTTCTTCTCCAGAGATGCTGCCTGGGCCCGCTGAGTTTACTCCCAGTACTTTTTGTGTCGTTTTGTGTAAGGACCTGCATCTGCAGTTCCTTGTTTCTACAAGACGATTCTGCCCTTTCATTTCTCAAACCATTTTGCAATTGGCAGTGACTAAATTCAAAACTCAGCCCATTGCCCCCGGATCGCAGTCCACCTGATTCTCTGTGTGTTATTTCTCGGACTCTCGTTGCTCTTCAATAGGTTTGGAAACAATCTCTATCTCAGCCCTCCGGGGCGTGCCGGCAACTGGACTCCAAGAAATCTGTCGCCAAACAATAAGGCAAGATCTGACACATTAAACAACTAATCTTAGGCCGCCAACGCCATTGACGTCCCATGAATATGAACAGAGATCTTTACACGGAAAACAGACGTAGAAGGAAGAACTAGGAAGCTACAATGCAATATTGCTGTTACTGCGCGGTTAAACCTTCCAGATGATTTGCCGGATTCCTCCATCCGTGAACAACATTTACAGTTGTGTGTAGATAGATGAGTGTAGAAGTTGTGAGGTCGTGTTGCACTTGTACAAGATGCTGTCGAGGACCCACTAAGAATATTGTGTTCCGTTTTGGACACCGAGTTACAGAAAATATGTTTTCAAACAGCAAATGCAAGATCACGAGAGGAATAGATTGGGTAGACGCATAGTCTCTTGCCCAGAGTAGGGGAATCGAGGACCAGAAGACATAGGTTCAAGATGAAAGAGGGAAAGATTCAATAGGAATCTGAAGGGTAGCTTTTTCAAACAAAGGGTGGTGGGTGTATGGAAGGAGCTGCCGGAGAAGGTAGTTGAGGTCTCCACTAGTGGGAGAGTCTAGAACCAGTGGGCTCAGCCTCATAATTAAAGGACGTTCCTTTAGGAAGGAGATGAGGAGGAATTTCTTTAGATAGACACAAAAAGTTGGAGTAACCTGGCGGGACAGGCAGAATCTCTGGAGAGAAGGAATTGGTGACCTTTCGGGTCGAGACCCTTCCTCAGGCTGTCAGAGGGTGGTGAGTCTGTGGAATTCATTGCCACATACAGCTCTGGAGGACAAGTCAATGGACAATTTGAAGGCAGAGATAGAGATGGATTCCTGATTAGTTTAGGGGTTATGGGAGGAAGGCGGGAGAATGCGGTTATGAGGGAGAGATAGGTCAGCCATGATTGAATGGCGGAGAGGACGTGATGGGCCGAATGGCCAAATTCTACTCCTATCACTGATGAAGATGAACATTGGATAGACACAAAATGCCGGAGCAGCACAGGAAGCAGGAAGCATCTCTGCATCAGTTAACTGGAGAGCGATTGTTTCCAAGCCTATGCCCTGTAGACTAGTCTGGTGTGGCCTCCGCCTAGTGTCTGTCTGCATCCATCTAGTAGTCTCCTGGTGGCGGGATGGAGATTTCCTTTTGCAGACCATCCGCTCGCCCCCTCCCCCCTAATGGAAGGAAGTCTGCAGACTCCACTCTGAATTTTATTCTAGACGGACCGGAAAGTGTTAAAATCTCCGTCAGCCCCGAGCAGGCTGCTCACATCTCTGGCTCGAACGCGTCTCTCACCTGTTCTGCTGTTTTCCAAGCCCGCCCCTGAATATCAATGGCTCTTCAATGGGCTGTTCCAAGAAAGCGGGCAGCAACTCTTCATTGCGGCCCTTGATGCCAATGACACGGGAAGCTACACCTGCCAGGGTGTTTAAACAATGTGACCAAAAGGTCAAGTTCCCCTTCGCGAAAAAACATCACCGTCGTAGGTAAGTATTAAGTCAATGGAAATTTGGAGGTCAGATTGCACAAAACGTTGGTGAGACAACACTTCGAGTATTGTGTACAGTTCTGGGCACATTTTATAGGAATTGATAATATGGGACAATAGACAATAGGTTGCAGGAGTAGGCCGTTCGGCCCTTCGAGCCAGCGCCGCCATTCAATGTGATCATGCCTCAAACATCCACTATCAGTACCCCGTTTCCTGCCTTCTCCCAATATTCCCCTGACCCTGCACTTAATTTATGCGCCCTATCTAGCTCTCTTTTGAAAGTACCAGAGAACCAGCCTCCACCGCACTCTGAAGCAGAGAATTCCACAGACTCACAATGCTCTGGGTAAAAAGGTGGGGTTTCCTCATCTCCACTCTAAATGGCCTACCCCTTATTCTTAAACTGTGGCCACTGTTCTGGACGCCCCCTACATCGGGAACACGTTCACTGCCTCTACGTGTCCAATCCCTTAATAATCTTAATTCTTTCATAAGATCCCCCTCTCATCCTTCAAAACTCCAGAGTAATACAAGCCCAGCTGCTCCATTCTCTCAGGCATATGACACTCTCGCCATCCCGGGAAATTAACGCCAGTGAACCTACGCTGCACTCCGTCGATAGGAAGAATATCCTTTATCAGACTTTGGAGACCAAACCGCACAAAGCTTCAATAGTAATCTGAAGGGTAACCTTTCCCACACAGAGGGTGGTCGGTTTTTAAGGAACGATCTGCCAGACGAGGTGTTTGAGGCTGAGACTATCCCAACGTTTAAGGAACATTAGGACAGGTAAATGGGATGAAAGGGTTTGGAGGGATATGGGAACAAAAGTACGGACGAGGTGGTCCAAGTGTGATGTGGGCATTGTTGGTTGGTGTAGGCAAGTTGGATCGACATCCCAGTTCCACGCTGGATCGCTCTGTGACTCCATGAAGCTGTGACTGCCAACAACAAGTGCACTTTGCTTTCATTGTCCGATGACAAAGGTTATCATGATGGCTGTGAAATGTAAGTGCGTTTGTTAGGGTAAATTCCTTTCCAAAATTTCTGCATCCAGCAATCTATTTGCCAGTAACCTCGAGAGCCATAAGAATCAGAGAGTGGATACAGAACCGAAGCAAGGAACAAGAGGAAAGACATTCTTGCTGTTGAGGGAGAGCAGCGTATGTTCACCAGGGGTAATCCCTGGGACGTCGGGAATACATATGTTGAAATAATGCGGTCGACTGGGCTTGTATTCACTGGAGATTTTAGAAGGATGAGAAGGTATCTTTTAGAAACATATACAAGTCTTAAAGATTGGACAGGGTAGATGTGCCGAAAAGTGTTACCGGTCTTGGGGAAGTCAAGAACTTGGGGTGACAGAATTAAGAATAAGGGGTTGGCTATTTCGGACTGAATGAGAAAAAAACCATTTTCAACCCAGAGAGTTGTTGAATCTGTGGGAATTCTCTGCCACAGAAGGCGCAGTGGAGGCCAATTCATTGGATTTTTCAAGAGATTGGATTTAAGTTTCTTAGGCTAACGGATCAAAGGATATGGGGAGAAACGCAGGGCGGGGTTACTGATTATGGACGATCAAGCCACGATCATATTGAATGGCAGTGCTGGTCGAATGGCTGAAATGGCCTACTCCTGCAGGATTGTCTATGTTTCCTATAGATACAGACGCTTTAGGCCAACTTGCCACACATCGGCCAACATGCCCCATCCACACTAGTCCCACCTGTCGGTTTTTGTCCATATGCATCCAGACCTGTCCCCAATACATGTAACCCGTCTAAATGTTTTTGATTTGAACAGTTTTCTGGCGTTATTTTATTTCATCACTTCTTCCGGGTTTATCTTGGAGTGTGCGGGGTGGAAAGTCCCCCCTTGCTGTTATCTGTTTGGCATGGAGCTGATGGAAGACATGTCACACACAGGTGTCTTTTTCTCAAACTCTGATATAGCACACCCGATAATTAGATCAGGCAATAATGTTTGGAGGATTGTTATGTTAAGTGCTGGAGTAACACAAGCGGTCAGGCAGCCTCTCTGGAGAACATGGATAGTACAAAGTGGTGGAGTAACTCAGCGGTCAGGCAGCATCTCTGGCGAACATTAATGGGTACTAAGTGCAGGAATAACCAGCTGGTCAGCCCGCATACTGGAAATGTGTAAAGGTTTTGGCTTTGAGATGGGGCTCTTTTTGAGTCTTCTGAAAAAAAATTCAGGTCCTCAGTGGGTCACCTATCCAGATAGCTCCAGAAATACTAATCTCATCCCGCTGAATTAGGGGTGAGACTGGTCCTTGATGATGCTGCTGGCCTAGCCAAGGCAGAGTGAGGTGTAGATGGAGTCCATGGAAGGAGGTTGGTTTAAACACGTGATGGTCTGGGCTGCGTCCCTTCAATTCATTACAGAGTTGTTATTGGGGATAAGCTGTTCCTTAATGCAGAGTTCACGGTTTTCAAGCACCTGTACCATCTTCCCAATAGCAAAAGTGAAATGAAGAATGGCCAGTGTGCGTGGGCCTCTGAGATGATCAAAAATGGCTGTCCCTTTTGAGCAACGCTCTTGTAGATGGTCAGTATATGGTGGGAGGTCAGTATATGTGATGGACCCTCGATGGCGGGGAGGTCAGGCACCTGTGATGGACCGGGCAGTGTCCACCATTTCTTGTTGGCGTTGGGAAGAAAGCTGTTTCTGAACCATGGACGCCAGTTTTCATCTAACACGTTCTCATTCCGCAATGTCCGCCATCTTTCATTAATCCACCATCTTCTGGGTTTTGTTCCTTGCTCACGTGTGCACTAACCACGACCTCCTGTGTTTTTAACAGAGGCCTGTATCCAACACCCATTATCAATCCAATTGCCAACAGCTTCATAGAACACAATGACACCGTCATCTTGACCTGCGTCCGCTGCAGGCACTAACGTCCTCTTACACGTGGCTTGAAGACAAATAAGCGTGATACCTAACGGTGGCAGGTTGGAACTGAGCGCCTCTAACACCACACTCACCCATTACCGGAGTGTTTGCGCTCGGACGGGCCGTTCACTTGCCGGCCTCCAACCCGTTTTAGCGCGGAGACAACCGAGCCGTTCCATCCAATGTATTCTGTAAGTGACCCGACTATCATTCACCACTTTTGTTACCAGTCCTGCTGAGCGAGATGATTCAGTGAAAAGGACAAATGGGGGGGGGGGGGGGGTGGCATTGGGCAAAGTGCGTCACAATGGATAAACTAATTTAATATATAGATATGTTGGGGTGCTGCACTTTGGACTTCTTACAAAGGCAGGACCTACACAATGAATGGTCGGCATCTGGGGAGTGATGTAGAGAAGCCGGGTTCTCGGAGTATAGTGCATGGTTTCCTCAAAAGTCGAGTCGCCGGTAGATAGGGTGGACAAAATGCCTTGAGCAACATTGGCCTTTCATCAGTCAGACTATTGGGTATAGAAGTTGGGATGTCGTGTTGCAGTTGTATCCGTCATTGGTGAGACAACCTTAAGAATGTTGTGTTCAGTTCTGGGCACCATATTAATAGAAGTCTATTGTCAAGCTTGAAAGGGTTCAGAGAAGATTTACGAGGATGTAAGCCAGGACTACAGTGTGTGAGCTATAGGGAGAGGTTTGCGCAGGCTGGGATATATTCCATGGAGCGGAGGAGGATGAAGGGTGATTTAATTGAGGTGTATAAAATCATGAGAGGAATAGATCGGGTAGTGCACAGAGTCTCCTGCCCCAGAGAAGGGGAATCGAGGACCAGAGGACAGAGGTTTAAGGTGAAGGGGAAAAGATTTAATAGGAAATCTGAGGGGTAACTTTTTCACACAAATGGTGGTTGGTGTATGGAACAAGCTTGTCAAGGAGGGAGTTGAGTCAGGGACTATCCCAACACCGTTTTAAGAAACAGACAGGTACATGGACAGGAAAGGTTTGGAGGGATATGGACCAAACGCAGGCAGGCAGGTGGGACTAGTGTAGCTGGGACATGTTGGCCAGTGTCGAAATTTTAGGGCCTGGTTTCCACACTATATAACTCTATGACTCGATTACTCTAAGTCTAGGTAAAAAGCTTTCTGGTCCGCCGGAAAGGCGAGTTCGAATCTCAGATCGGCTATTGTAGATTCAACCCCATAACTAATTATTATTTCACCTCTCATTATAGAACTTTAGCTCCAAACTCAGCAACGATAAAATATTTTAGACGAGCGGCGGGGGGGTGGGGGGGGGGCGGTGTAGGGGGAATATGTAAGAAGGAACTGCAGATGTTGGTTTACATCGAAGGTAAACACACAAATACTGGGTGTAAACTCAGCGCAACGGGTAAATTTCTGGAGCGAAGGAATAGATATGGAGAGGATGTTTTTACACCGTGGGAGTGTCTAGGACTAGAGTTCACAGCCTCACAATTAAAGGATGTTCTTTTAGGTTGAGATGAGTAATTGGCCTCCATTGCCTTTCTGTGGCGAGGAATCCCTACAGATTTCACAAAATCCCTCTGGGGAATAGGAAGTTCTTTTTAGCCAGAGGAGGGTGAATCTGTGGAATTCATAGCCACAGACGGCGGTGAGGACGAGGTCAGTGGAGATATTTTAAGTCAGAGATATTTATGATTAGTGCGGTGTCAGGGGTTTTTATGGGGAGAAGGCAGGAGAATTGGGTTTTGGAGGCAGATGTGATATTGATCAGCCGTGATTGAATGGCGGAGTAGACTACTTGATGGGCCGCATGGCCCAATTCTGCTCCGAGCTGCTTATGGCTGATCATTGTGGGCGCCATTTATTAATAAAAACTTATTATATTTATTATCTTATATTCACAGAAAGAGCAACCATTGCAATACCTCCTCAGCAGGAACTTGTAACAACCTTCACCTGTCTGTCTGTGAGTCTACTCCTGGCAATGCCAACATCTTGCTTTTGCCTCGAATGAATTGTCCAGCGTCTTTCGCACAATCCAACCAATTGCAAATTTTTCCGATTCAAAAATCTTAACATTATTTCTACTCAATCAAATTGGTGATCCCTTTGCAGACAGACATTAAGTCTGGAAGCTTTCGAGTTGTTGTGCGCAAAGAGCCCGACATGGACATATTTGAGGAACACAGACACATTGAAAATAGTGTGTAGGAGTAGACCAGTCGCTCCTCTAGAGCCAGCACCGCCATTCAATATGATCATGGCTGATCATCCACACTCAGTAACCCCCTCAAAATATTCCTGCGTTCTCCCAATAAACCCTCGATTTCGTTAGCCCTAAGTCTCCACAAATCTAATCTCTCGAAACACCCGCTGAATACCTCCAGCCCTTCTTTCACAGATTCACAACTCTGAAGATCAAAAATGGGTGTGTGTGGGTGATGGTGGAAAGGTGGAGTTGAGAAGGGAAACGCTGTTTGGATGTCTTTTTTTCCTCATCTCAAAATGGACCGACCCATTTTATTCTTAAATTTGCGCTGTGACCCTGCTGTTTCTGCTCTTCCGACTACTGCCGATAGACATTGAGAACGTTTTAATCTGCAACTAGCCTGTCCAATCCTTTAAGAATTTATCTTTCCAGAAGAAGTCCCTACATCCTTATTGCCAGTGACTACAAGCCCAGTCAATCCATCCTTTCACCATGATTCAGAGAATTGATCTTTTCGAAACGGTAAACATTTTTAATGAATTGGTAGGCTAGGTGCGGGAAAAGGGTAGTTCCCCATGTTTTCAGAATATGTTCTCAGTTCAAGAAAAAGGGGAAAGGACATTTTTGAACTGAGATGAGGAAACATTTGTTTCACCCAGAGATTTGTGAATAATGTGGGATTCTCTGCCACAGAAGTCAGTGGAGGCCAATTCACTGGGATGTTTTTCATGAGAGAGTACGATTTAGATCCTAGGGTTTAAAGGAATAGAGGGATTATGGGGAGAAAGCAGCATCGGGGTACTGATTTTTGATGATCCAGCCACGATAATATTTGAATGGCGGTGCTTGCTCGAAGGGCCGAATGGCCTACTCCTGCATCTATTTCTGTTTTGTCTGTGTTTACTCTTCGATGTTCTATGTTGTATGTTATGTGATTCTGTTCTGCACAATCTCTCGTGTGTCTTGTTGACCCGGTACATCGGCCGCCGTGTTGGTGAGGGTGTGTGCTTGAGTGCTTCATGCGGTAATGGTCCACTCTCCCTCCTCCCGCTCTCGCCTTCACCCTCCCCTTCTCCCATTCCTCACATTCACCACAATCCTTGTTCTTTGTCTCTGTGTGCGTTTGTTGTAGACGGCCGGATCTTCCGATTATAATTCGTGTGATCCCGACACCCCTGCTTACACTTCCGGGACCGACGTCACTCTTTAACCTGTTCTGGCAGAGTCTAAACCAGCTGCTGTGTTGAGGTGGTTCCGTCAAGGTGACTTGGTCCAGAGTGAGTGGAGCCAACTCACCTTTCCCATGTTTCCAATGAAGACATTGGGAGTTATGTCTGTCAGGCCTTTAACAATATCACCAGAAGGTACCGCGCCTCATCAATACTAATCGTTGTTCAGGGTAGGTACAACATTTATTTATTTTGCTTATCGTCAAGTATATAATGTTGATGCTGAACATTGATTCATTGACCTAAGCGGCAAGAATTGAACAAATGCATTAATCAACTAACGGTATTTTTCATATTGTACACAAATAATGTTGATTACACAAATCCATCTCGTGATTTCATCGCTGTTGATATTAGACGATAGTTGCAGGGAGTAGGCCCATTCGGCCCTTCGTGCCAGCCACCGCCATTCACTGTGATCATGGCTGATCATCCTCTATCAGTACCCCGTTCCTGCTTTCTCCCCATATCCTATTACTCCGCTATCTTAAAATGTCGTCTAATTCTCCCTTGAAAGTATCCAGACAATCTGAGCAGTGTTCCACAGATTCACAACCCTCTGGGTAATAAGATTTTTCCTCATCTGAGTCCCAAATGGTCTCGTCCTCATTCTTGAACTTGAAATTCGCTCCCCCTATCCCTTGACTCCGCTATCTTTATGAACTCTATCTATACTCTCTCTTGAAAGCATCCGGAGAATTGGCCTCCACTGTCTTCTAAGGCAGATAATTCCACAGATACACAAACCTCTCTGGGTGAGTTTGATCATACAACTATTTTTTTCCCTTTTAGCTGTGCAAAAATGGTCCAACGTTTTACCGCAGATAGACAGGGCGTGTGAAGAAGGCTTTTGGTGGTTGGCCTTCTTCAGTCAGAGAATTCAGTGTAGAAGTTAGCAAGGGCAGGACCTACACAATGAAACGGTAGGCCTCTGGGTAGTGTTGCACAGCAGAGGGATCTAGGAAGTGCAGGTATATGTTTCCTTGAAGATCGAGAGTAGCAGGTAGATAAGGCGTTTCAAAGGGCTTTTGGCTCATTGGCCTTCATGAGTCGGAGGATTGAGTATAGAAGTTGGGAGTTTATGTTCATCAGTTCTAAATGAAAAAAAGGTGGCGGGGCTTTCACTTGATTGTCCACGGTCTTGGGCACCCTGCTGTAGGAAATGCGTTATTAAGCTGGACAGAATTCATAGATTCCCCATAATCCCTGGCGCACTGATTGTGGATGATCAGCCATGAACACAGTGAAAGGGAGGCTCGGCGGTACTGGCTTAAAGGGCCGAATGGCCTACTCCTGCACCTAGTGTCTATTGTCTATTGTCTATTGACAACGGTACTTAGCAAGAATATATCTATCTCTGCCTTAAAGAATATCCACCGACATGGCCTCCACAGCCTTTTGTGGCAGTGAATTCCAAAGATTTCACCACCCTCTGACCAAAGAAATTCCTCATCCTCTCCTTACTAAAAGAACGTCCTTTAATTCTGAGGCCGTGACCTCTAGTCTCAGACTCACCCACTAGTGGAAACATCCTCTCCACATCCACTCCATCCAGGCTTTTCACTATTTTGAACGTTTCAATGAGGTCCCCCCCCCCCTCGTTCTTCTAACTCCAGCGAGTACAGGCCCAGTGTCGACCAAACGCTCATCGCAGATAATAATCTGCCTTCCTCTTTTTGCCTCCAAAGTAGAAAACCTCCCATTTATCCACATCTGTTCGAGACGTCATCCACTCTTCTCTTGGCGAACCTTAGTGACCCTGGATATGTAAAACAAACAACCTCACTGTGACCAGTCATATGTGAGAATTAAGTATTTATTCAAATCGCAATAATGCAGAAGAACCGGAAGTGTTAGATCTTGGGAGGACATGTTGCAGTTCTACACGACATTGGTGAGATCGCATTAGATTATTGTGTTCATGCTATATGAAAGATATTGTCAAGCTTGAAAGGGTTCAGAAAAGGTTTGCGAGGATGTCGCCAGGACTACATGTTGTAAGCAATAGGGAGAACTTGAGTAGGCTGGGACTCGAAGGGCCAAATGCGCCTATTTCTCCATGTGTCTGTGTGTCTATGTTTACATGTATTGCCATTGTTTAAATCTGTAGTCTGAAGTAGGGTCTCGACCCGAAATGTCACTCATTCCTTCTCTCCAGAGATGCTGCCTGTCCCGCCGAGTTGCTCCGGCACTTTGTGTCTACCTTGGATTTGAACCAGCATCTGAAGTGCCTTGCAACATGAATGTTTAAATATTTATTCCGTCCGCAGAACTGGTGGGGGAATGTCAATCTGCGATCCAAACAGTTGTTACCCAGTGGAAACACCGAGACTCCGTCTTGTTGACGTGCAGCTCCCAGCGAACTCAACTGAAGCGGGAATGGTTATTAAACAATCAACCCATCCAGCAGAATGACAGGATAACTATATCCGGAGTCACTCTGATCATCGATCCAGTAAACAGGGCCGACACAGGGATGTATAGGTGCATCGTAAGCAATGGACTGAACAACGGCAGCGCGGAGACATACCTGGTGGTTTTCTGTAAGTACAGAGGCATTCTAAGTGTTTTTAGTTTTCATTTGGTATTAGTAATAGGGCGGGCACGGTGGCGCAGCGGTAGAGTTGCTGCCTTTCAGCGAGTGCCGCGCCGGAGACCCGTGTTCGATCCCGACTACGGGTGCCATCTGTCAGGAGTTTGTATCTTCTCCCCGTGACCTGCGTGAGTTACGCACACAATCCGAGACATTCGGTTTCCTCCCACAGACGTACATGTTTGTAGGGTAATTGGCTCATCAAGTCTACTCCGCCATTCAATCATGGCTGAACTATCTCTCAGGTCATCAGGTCATTAGTGATAGGAGCAGAATTAGGCCGTTCGGCCGATCAAGTCAACCAGACCTTTCAATCATGGCTGATCTATCTCTCCCTCCTAACCCCATTCTCCTGCCTTCCCCCATAACCCCTGACACACGTACTAATCAACAATCTATCTATGTCTTGCTTAATAATATTCACTGGCTTGTGGCAAAGAATTCCACAGATTCACCACTCTCGAGTTAAATACATTCCTCGTCATCTCCTTCCCCCATCCTCCTGCGCTCCAAGGAATACTGTTAACCTCTCCTTTAATTCTGAGGCTGTGCCCTCTGGTCCTAGACTCTCCCACTAGTGGAAACAAACTCTCCAATCATGCATAGCCTTTCCGCTGACTGGTTAGCGCGCAACAAAAGCTTTTCACTGTTCCTCGGTACACGTGGCAATAAACTAAACTGAACTGAACGAAACTAATCTTGTACATTTCTTTCTGCAGATGGACCGGACAATATGAAAATTACCCCCCAGAGTCCAGTTACAATCAATAATGGGAACGATCTAACCTTAACTTGCTCTTCCCAGTCCATGCCCAGTCCTGTGTATGTGTGGTTCAATGGGACAGAGAGGTTGAGTGAAGGTCCGGAATTCACCATCTCCCCAGTAAGCATGGAACACGCCGGGAAATACACATGCCATGTCAATAATGCCGGGACTGGCAGAAAGAACAGCCTCACTGCAAAGGTCATCGTGCTCAGTGAGTGAAGCTCCCCCCCCCCCCCCCTCTCTCCCTCCTCTCTCTCTCCTCTCTCTCTCTCTCTCTCTCTCTCTCTCTCTCTCTCTCTCTCTCTCTCTCTCTCTCTCCCTCTCTCTCTCTCTCTCTCTCTCTCTCTCTCTCCTCTCACTCTCTCTCTCTCTCTCTCCTCTCTCTCTCTCTCTCTCTCTCTCTCTCTCTCTCTCTCTCTCTCTCTCTCTCTCTCTCTCTCTCTCTCTCTCTCTCTCTCTCTCTCTCTCTCTCTCTCCTCTTCTCTCTCTCTCTCTCTCTCTCTCTCTCTCCTCTCTCTCTCCCTCCTCTCTCCTCTCTCCCTCTCTCTCTCTCTCTCTCTCTCTCTCTCTCTCTCTCTCTCTCCCTCTCTCTCTCTCTCACACACACTCTCTCCCTCTCTCTCTCTCTCTCTCTCTCTCTCTCTCTCTCTCTCTCCTCTCTCTCTCTCTCTCTCTCTCTCTCTCTCTCTCTCTCTCTCTCTCTCTCTCTCTCTCTCTCTCTCTCTCTCTCTCTCTCTCTCTCTCTCTCGCTCTCCCCCCCCCCCTCTCTACCGCCCACCCCCCATTACTTATGAACACCATTGTTAACATACGATGAGCAGTTCAAGAATATGAATATGATTAATCATACATGATCATCGGCACTGGGCCTGTACTCGCAGGCGTTTAGAAGAATGAGGGGGGGACCTAATTGAAACGTCACCGAATAGTGAAAGGCCTAGATAGAGTGGATGTGGTGAGGATGTTTCCACTAGTCTAGGAACAGAGGTCACATCCTCAGAATGAAAGGACGTTCCTTTAGGATGGAGATGAAGAAGAATGTATTTCGCCAGGTGGTGGTGAATCTGTTGAATTCATTGCCACAGACGGCGGTGGTGACCACAAGTCTTTGAGCATTTTTAAGGCAGAGATGGATTGATTCTTGATTAGAGCGGGTGTCAGGGGTTATGGGGAGAAGGCAGGAGAATGGGGTTAGGAGGTAGAGATAGATCTGCCATGATTGAATGTTGGAGTAGACACGATCGGCCGAATGGCCCCATTCTACTCCTAACACTTATGACCTTATAATGTAAACTAAAGTGCAATTCTGGGCACCGTGATATAGAAGGGCCGTATAAGCTTATAAGGGATCAGAGAAGATTTACGAGGATGTTGTCAGGACTCGAGGTGCCTGAGCTACAGGAAGAGGTTGGGGCAGGCTGGGACTCTATTCCTTGGAGTGCCGGAGGTTGAGGGGTGATCTTATAGAGGTGTATAAAATCATGAGAGGAATAGATCGGGTAGACGCACAGAGTCTCTTGCCCAGTGTAGGGGAATCGAGAACCAGAGGCCACCGCTTCCAGGTGAAGGGGAAAAGATTTAATAGGAATCTGAGCGGTAACATTTTCACACAAAGGGTGGTGGGTGTATGGAATGAGCTATCAGAGGAGGTAGTTGAGGCTGGGACTATCCCAACGTTCAAGAAGCAGTTGGACAGGTACATGGATAAGTCAGGTTTGGAGGTATATGGGCCAAACGCAGGCAGGTGGGACTAGTGTAGATGGGGCATGTTGGCCAGTGTGGGCCTATTGGGCCGATGGGCCAGTTTCTACATTGTATCACTCCGTGACTCTCTACATACAGTAAATGTCCACACTGGTGTCCTCGATTGCGTACAATGCATGTAAACGTCTCCTGTATCTGTCTTGACTACTGGGTTGAAGACCTGTGTGTCGTTTGTACTTGAATTTATTTCTCCAGTCAGGGAGTCACAGACTGCGCATCTTCTATTTCAGCCAGGGATCTGGGAGCTGGTGCGATCGCTGGGATTGTGATTGCAGTGATTGTTGTTGGAGGCGGGATCGGAGGTGGAACAGCCTATTTACTTAGGAAAAAAATAAGCAGGTAACTAAGTACATTACTTCAAACTCAACCTGCCTTTGACAACACCTGCCAAGCATCACGGCCACACCATTGCAATAAATAATTGTCTGAATGATGTCAAGTTCGGGAAAGGTGAAGTACAACGGGATCCGGGGTGTCCTTGTTCATCATTCACTGAAAGTAAGCATGCAGGTACAGCAGTCAGGTAAGAAAGCTTATGGCATGTAGGCTTTCATAACAAAAGGAGGTGAGTATAGGAGCAAAGAGGTCCCTCTGCAGTTCAGGGCCCTAGTTCGACCACACATGGAGCATTGTGTGCAGTTTTGGTCTCCAAATTTGAGGAATCGTATTCTTGCTATTGACGGAGTGTTAGTTCACCATATTAATTCCCAGGATGGCGGGACTATCATTTGCTGAGAGAAAGGAGCGACTGGGCTCGTATACTCTGGAACTTAGAAGGATGAGAGGGAATCTGAGAAACGTAGAAATATAGAAACATACAAACAGAAATCAGGTGCAGGAGGAGGTCATTCGGCCCTTCGAGCCAGCACCGACATTCATTGTGATCATGGCTGATCGTCCCCTATCAATAACCCGTGCCTGCCTTCTCCCCATATCCCTTGGCTCCACTAGCCCCTAGAGCTCCACCGAAATCTCTTAAGTCCATTCAGTGACTTGGCCTCCACTGCCCTCTGTGGCAGGGAATTCCATAAATTCACAACTTTCTGGGCGAAAACGTTTTTTCTCACCTCAGTCTTAAATGACCTCCTCTTTATTCTAAAACTGTGGCCCCTGGTTCTGGACTCGCCCAACATTGGGGAACATTGTTCCTGCATCTAGCTTGTCCAGTCCTTTTATAATTGTATATGTTTATATGAGATCCACCCTCATCCTTCTAAACTCCGGTGAATACAAGCCTAGTCTTTTCAATCTTTCCTCATATGACAGTCCCGCCATCCCAGGGATCAATCTCGAGGACCTACGCTGCACTGCCTCAATCACAAGGATATCCTTCCTCAAATTAGGAGACCAAAACTGTACACAATACTCCAGATGTGGTCTCACCAGACCCCTAAACAACTGACTAAGATGTTTCTTATTGAAACATATAAGTTTATTAAGGGATTGGACACGCTAGAGGCAGGAAACATGTTCCCGATGTTGGGTAGTCCAGAACCAGGGGTCACATGTTAAGAATAAGGGGTAAGCCATTTAGAACGGAGATGAGGACAAACTTTTTTCACCCAGAGAGTTGCGAATCTGTGGTATTCCCTGCCTCAGAAGGAAGTGCAGGCAAATTCTCAGGATGCTTTCAAGAGAGAGTTAGATAGAACTCTTAACGACAGCAGAGTCAAGGGATATGGGGAGAAGGCATAAACGGGATACTGATTGTGGATGATCAGCCATGATCACATTGAATGGCGATGCTGGCTCGAAGGGCCAATTGGCCTCCTCCTGCACATGTTGTATATGTTTATATGTTTCTCTGAACACGATGCAAAGTCCAAAAGACCAATTGCCTATTGTCTATTGTAAATGTTTGATCTCTGTTTCATATGGCCTGTCATGTTTTATCACCGTATTCCACCTGTTACTTCACGTTTTGCAGGTCCCCAGTCTTAGGTTTAGTTACCGAGGTGAAGTGAAAAGCTTGTTTGATGCGTGCTATCCAGTCAGCGGAAAGACAATACATGATTACAATCGAACCGCCCACAGTGTACGGATACAGGATAAAGGGAATAACGTTTAGTGCCAACATAGTCCGAACAAGGATAGTCCGAGGGACACCAAATATTTAGCTAGCAGTTCAGCACTGCTCTCTAGTTGCGGAAGGATGATTCAGTTGCCTGATAACAGCTGGGAAGAAACTGTCCTTGAATCTGGAGTTGTGATTTTTCACACTTCTGTACCTCTTGCATGGGAGAGGGGAGGAGAGGGTCATCATAATTCCAGCCAAGTTCCTTAATCGGTCACAGTCACGCAGCGGTAGATGTGCTGCCCCACGGCGCCAGGGTCCCGAGTTCGATCCTGACTACGGGTGCTTATTCGTACAGAGTTTGTACGTTCTCCCCGTGACCTGCGTGGGTTTTCTCCAGGTGCTCTGCTTTCATCCCACACTCCAAATATGTAAAGGTTTGTCGGCTAATTGGTTTGGTGTAGAGGGTGGTTAGTCAATGGAACAGGCTGTCTGAGGAGGTCGTTGAGGCAGGGACTATCTAGAAAGGAAAGTATCCTTTATTGTCATTCAGATCTTCTGGTCTGAAAGAAATTTCGTGACGCAGTCACACATATAATAAAATAACGAAAACACACGATAAAAACTAATTTAACATCCACCGCAGTGAGTTCACCAGGCACCTCCTCACTGTGATGGAAGGGAAAAGTCTTAAAGTCTTAAAGTCTATTTAGGCAGGTACACGGATAGGACAGGTTTGGAGGGATATGGGCCAAATGCGGACAGGTGGGACTGGTGTAGTTGGGGCATGTTGGTCGGTGTAGGAAAGTTGGGTGGAAGGGCCTGTTGCCACACTGTATAACTCTATGTCTCTACAAACCTATGATTCTATGACTATGGATAATAGACAATCGACAATAGGTGCAGTAGGCCATTCAGCCCTTTGATCCTGCACAGTTATTCATCATGGCTGATCATCCACAATCATTACCCAGTTCCTGTTTGTCTCCTCATATCCCTTGATTACGTGAGCCAAAAGAGCTAAATCAATCTCCCTCTTAAAACATCCAGTGAATTGGCCTCCACCGCACTCCTGCAGCAGAGAATTCCACAGATTCACAATTCGCTGGGTGAAAAGTGATTTCCTCATCTCAGTCCTAAAGGGCCGAAATATATTTCTAATCTGTGACCCCTGGTTCTGGACGCCCCCGACTTGAGGATCATTTTCCTGCATCTAGCCTGTCCAAACCCTTAAACATTTTCTATAAGATCTCCTCTCATCCTTCTACATTCCGGTGAATGCAAGCCCAGTCGATCCATTAATTCATTCTCAGTCGACATCATGAACAGACTGGAGATATCAGGAATAGATCGGGTAGACGCACTCTATGCCTTGGAGCGCAGGAGGATGAGGGGTGATCTTGTAGAGGTGCATAAAATTACGAGAGGAGTAGATCGGGTCGAGGCACAGAGACTATTGTCCAGATTAGGGGAATCGAGGACCATAGGATATTGGTCTAAGGTGAGGGGGGAAAGATTTTAAAGGAACCTGAGGGTTAACCTTTCCGCACAGAGGGTGGTGGGAGAACGGAACGAGCTGCCGGAGGAGATAGTTGATGCAGGGACTTATAGCACTTATAGTTGAAGACATTTGGTCTGGAATATGGGTAGGAAATGTTTGAAGGGAAATGGGTCAAACTCAGGCATGTGGGACTAGTGGAGGTGGGACAGGTTGGTTAGCATGGGCAACCTGAGCCGAAGGGCCTGTTTCCACGCTGTGTTACTCTGTGAATGTATGGAGTCGTACTGCATTGAAACAGGTCAATAGATCAGCAATGATTGAGCGGCCGAGTAGATTGATGGGCGAATTACCTGATTCTACTCCTATCACGTATGGCCGTTAAACCTAAACAATAGACAATAGACACTAGGTGTAGGAGCAGGCCATTCGGCACTTCAAACCAGCAGCGCCATTCAATGTGATCACGGCTGATCACCCACAATCAGTACCCCGTTCCTGCCAGAGTATACAAGACCAGCCGCTCCATTCTATCAACATATGTCAGTCCCGCCATCCCTGGAAGTAACCTGGTGAACCTACGTCAATGATTTGCTGGTCCTCCAATTTGCGGTGGGACTCACTCTGGCCATGGAGGGGGGCCAGGACAGAATGGTCCGATACGGAAATTCGAGTGTGTAAAAGCGTTGGGAGGGTGGGGGGGGGGGGGGGGGGGGGGGGGGGGGGGGGGGGGGGGGGGGGGCGGGGAGGGGCGGGGGTGCATTTGGGGAAGTCTGACATGGGCAGGGGTTATAGTGTCATAGCTTGATGCAGCGTGGGTACAGTCCCTTCGGCCCATCTTGCCCACATCAGGGAATATGTCCCAGCTACATTAGTTGCACCTCTGGTCCCCGATTCCCCTACTCTGGGCAAAATACTCTGTGCATCTAACCGATCTATTCCACTTCTTCTTCTTGCGTGTGGCGTGCACAGCCTAAAGTTGTAGGCCAACTTGGTCATATGATCTTGTTTGATTGTGCACGCCGGGTTGATTGCATTCGTCGAAACAGGGCGGACCACGTGAAGGTTGCAATCTCCCACCCCATCTATTCCTCTCATGATTTTATGCACCTCTATGAGATCATGTGAATAGAGTTGCTGCGTCACAGCGCCAGAGACCCGGGTTCGATCCCGACTACGGGAGCTGTCAGTACGGAGTTTGTACGTTCTACCCATGACCCGCGTGGGTTGTCACCAAGGTCTCCGGTTTCCTCCCACACTCCAAAGTCGTGCAGGTTCGTTGGTTAAACGCCCTGGCATAAGTGTAAATTGTCCCTAGTCTGCGTAAGGATAGTGTTAGTGTGCGTGGATCGCTGGGCTGCGCGGACTCGGTGGGCCGGACGGCCTGTTTATTCGCTGTAACTATTCAACTAAACTAAACTATAAGTT
This sequence comes from Okamejei kenojei, assembly GCA_035221665.1. NCBI lineage: Eukaryota > Metazoa > Chordata > Chondrichthyes > Rajiformes > Rajidae > Okamejei > Okamejei kenojei. The sequence continues at coordinate 166,159 of JAVHYY010000229.1, read as the reverse complement.
GACATTGTATCCTACATATTTTTCTATAGAACGAAAGCCGAACCCGGGACGAAATACGACGCGAACAGGATTCCAAGGGGACAGAGTGAGTGAATTCTGAGTGAGCCCAAGGATCAATGAATGTTCCTTTAGGAAGGAGATGAGGCGGAATTTCTTCAGTCAGAGGGTGGTGAATCTGTGGGATTCGTTGCCACAGACGGCGATGGAGGCCACAAGTCAGTGGATATTTTTAAGGAAGAGATAGATAGATTATTGATTAGTGCGGGTGTTATGGATTATGGGGAGAAGGCAAGAGAATGAGGTTTGGAGGGAGAGATAGATCATCCATCAGTGAATGGCGGAGTAGACACGATTCCCAACTGCCCTGTCGCTGAGTGGATGGAAAGTCCCCGTATTAGTTGGATTTGATTTGATGAACTCTATATCACATCGGCTCCCAGTGTAGATATTTGCATTTAAGGCGGCGGTTATTAACGCAAATACTTGAGCTGTTTGTTAAAGTAGTTTAACAAGGAACTCTATCGAATTATGCAAGACGTACTGGAGTAACTCAGCGTGTCAGGCAGCATCTCTGTGGAGAACGTGGACAGGTACAAAGTGCTGGAGTAAGTCAGCTGGTCGGGCAGCAACTCTGTGGAGAACGTGGACAGGTGCAAATTGCTGGAGTAACTCTGCGGGTCAGGCAGTATCTCTGGAGAGAACGTGGATACGTGACGCTTCGGGTCGGGACCCATCCTCGGACCTCTTCAAGTCCACCTGTTCAACTCAAGAGGACAGTGTGAGCGGGGAATGGAAATATCAGCTTATACAAAGTGACGTCCGCGTTAGTTAGACTTTCATCTGATCTCAGTTACTCGTCCTGTTTTCACGGGATAGTGGGTCCATTACCGGGAGGGAATTGGAATCACTTGACAGCTAGTACAGTGGGGACGGGCCGAATATTCTTCCTTTACGCTGCACAAATTATTCTGGTGCCCTTGACGTCGTGACTAAACGCGTTGTTATTGTCTGCAGCTACCCCGGCCACAGATACCGGAAACGGACTGGGAAGCTATGAAAATCTCCCGGGTAATAAACAGGTTGGTACCTGATGTTTTCATGAGACGAGTGTTGTTATTTTGTAAACGTGACAGTGGGATTGTGGAACCGTATTTGGAATTGTCCTCGTTTGGAATTGTCCAGTAATGTACTCGGGACACCAGGCTTCCTTCTCTGACTCGTTTGTGAGACACCTTCAACTTTCTCACGAATTGGTGGCGAAACTACGAAATCCATTGCCACAGAAGGCTGTTGAGTCAAGAGTCAAGAGTGTGTTATTGTCATGTGTCCCACATAGGACAATTGGATTCTTACTTGCTGCAGCACAACAGAATATGTAAACATAGTACTTTAGGGAAGAAAAAAAGTTCAGTGCGTATATACTGTATATACACAATCACTAGAGCTCTGTACAACGGCAGGAGGACCTCTTTGCTCCTATCCTCAACTCCTCTGCTTTCTTCACTGCCTGCTGTACCTGCATGCCTACTTTCATTGATTGATGAACAAGGACCCCCAGATCCCGTTGTACTCCCCTTTTCCCAACTTGACACTATTTAGATAATAATCTGTCTTCCTGTTTTCGCGACCAAAGTGGATAACTTCACATTTACCCACATTCAACTGCATCTGCCATGCATCTGCCCACACAGACAAACTGTCCAAGTCACCCTGTATGCTCATAGCATCCTCCTCACAGTTCACACTGCCACCCAGCTTTGTGTCATCTGCAAATTAGCTCATGTTTAGTCAAGAGTGTTTTATTGTCATGTGTCCCAGATAGGACAATTACATTCTTACTTGCTGCAGCGCAACAGAATATGTAAACATAGTACATAACGGGAGAAAACAAGATCAGTTCGTTTAAATTCACGGGCACACGTACTCAATAAATAAACAAATATAGTGCAATAATAATAATAATAGTAATAGTCTATTGTAGTTCAGAGCTTATATGTTGTCGTGTTTAATAGCCAGATGGCTGTAGGGAAGAATCTGTTCCTGAACCTGGTCGTTACAGTATTTAGGCTCCTTTACCTTCTTCCCGGTTGCAGGGGTAAAATGAGTGTGTGGCCAGGATGGTGTGGGTCTTTGATGATCTTGGCCGCCTTTTTGAGGCAGCAACATCGATAGATCCCTTCGATGGTGGGGTGGTCAGTGTGTGTGTTGGACTGGGCAGTGGTCACAACTTTTTGCAGTCTTTTCCGCTCCTGGACGTTCAGGTCAATGGATATTCTATAGGCAGAGATAAGTAGATTCTTGATTAGTACGGGTGTCGGTGTTATGGGGAGATGGCAGGGGAATGGGGTTAGGACGGAGAGGTAGATCCGCCGTAATTGAATGGTAGAATCGACTCGATGGGTTGAAAGGCCTAATCCTGTTTCTTTGTCTTATGTACTGATGAATGGCGGGAGTCCCCAAGAAAAAAACCACATTCTTGAAATGTACGGAATTACTCTGAACAGAGCGTCTCAGTTAGTGTTTCTACCGTGGAACAGGTCTTTCGGCCCAACTTGCCCAGAACAACCAACATTCCCCATCTGCACTCGAACCACCTGCCCTCGTTTGACCCATATCTCTCCAAACCTGTCCTATCCATGTACCTAATTGTTTCTGAAACGTTGGGATATTCCCAGCCTCATTTACCTCCTCGGGCAGCTTGTTCCATGCACCCACCACCCTCTGTGGATTAGATGGGGCAATCTTGGCCAGCAATGATCAGTGGGGCCGAAGGGCCTGTCTCCGTGCTGCATGGCTCTCTGAATATCAAAGACAATTCAGCCGGTGGATAGGTACAAAAAGCCGGAGTAACTCTGCGGGACAGGCAGCATCTCTGGAGAGAAGTAATGGGTGACATTTCGAGTCGAGACCCATCTTCAGACTGATGTAAGGGGAGGGGGCGGGACAGAGATAGTCCCTGCCTCAACTACCTGCCCCGTCTGAAGAATGGTTTCGACTCGAAACGTCACTATTTCCTACTCTCCAGAGATGCTGCCTGTCCGGCTGAGGTAGTCCAGCTATTTGTGTCTATCTTCGGTTTAAACTAACATCTGCAGTTCAGTCCTGCACGTTATTCAGACGGTTTGTGTTTAATCTTGCAGGGAATTACTCACGCGCCAGAAGGAGATTCCACCTATATGGTAAGATAATTATTTTTATTGATTCCTTTTGCAGTAAATGATCCAGGTGGAAGGCGGCTCGGTGGCGCAGCGGGTAGTGTTGCGGCCTCACAGCGCCAGAGACCCGGGTTCCATCCGAACTGTGTATCAAGGAACTGCACATGCTGGATTAAACCAAAGATAGACGTAAATTGGTGAAGAAGGTCTCGCCCCGAAATGTCACCCATTCCTTCTCTCCAGAGACGCTGCCTGTCTCCCTGAGTGAGCCAGCACCTCGTGTCATTCTTCGATCCCAACGACATGTGCTTGTCTGTACGGAGTTTGTGCGTTCTCCCCTTGACCCGCGTGGGGTTTCTCCGGGTGCTCCGGTTTCCACCTACACTCCAAAGACGTACGGTTTCCTTGGTAAAAATAATGTAAATTGTCCCTAGTTTGTGCTTGACAGTGTTGTTGTGCAGGATCGCTGGTCTGCGGGGACTAGGTGGGCCGAATGGCCTGTTTCCGCACCGGATCTCTTAACTAAACTAAACGAAACTAAACTAAACTAAACGAAACTAAACTAAACTTTCCACCAAGTTGTGATAGATTCGCGAGTAAGACTTCAGCTTAAATGCCTCCCCTTTATTCTGGGACTGTGGCCCCTGGTTCTGGACTCGCCCAACATTGGGTACATTTTTCCTGCATCTAGTTTGTCCAGTCCTTTTATAATTGTATATATTTCTGCAAGATCCCCCCTCATCCTTCTAAATTCCAGTGAATAGAAGCCTAGCCTTTTCGATTTTTCCTCATATGACAGTCCTCCATCCCAGGGATCAATCTCGCGAACCTACGCTGTACTGCCTCAATCACAAGGATGTCCTTCCTCAAATTAGGAGACCAAAACTGCACGCAATACTCCAGATTGGTCTTACCAGAGCCCTATACAACTGCAGAAGAACCTCTTTACTCCTATACAGAAATCCTCTTGTTATGAAGACCAACATGCCATTAGCTTTCTTCACTGCCTGCTGTACCTGCACGCCAACTTTCAGTGACCGGTGTACAAGGACACCCAGGTCTCGCTGTACCTCGCCCTTAACTAAACTATCCCCATTGAGATAATAATCTGCCCCCTTGTTTTTGCTACCAAAGTGGATAACCTCACTTTATCTATATTATACTGCATCTGCCACCCATCTGCCCACTCACTCAACCTGGCCAGGTCACCCTGCTACATCCTAACATCCTTTTCACTGTTCACACTGCCACCCAGCATTATGTGATCCGCAAACTTGCTAGTGTTGCTCCTAATTCGCTCTTCCAAATCATTAATATATATATTAAACAGTTGCGGGCCCAACACCGAGCCTTGCGGCACTCCACTCGCCACTGCCTGCCATTCTGAAAAGGACTCGATAACTCCTACTCTTTGCTTCCTATCTGCCAAACAATTTCCTATCCACATCAACACCCTATCCCCAATATCATGTGCTCTAATTTTAGTCACCAGTCTCCCGTGCGGGACCTTATCAAAGGCTTTCTGAAAGTCTAGATACACTACATCCACTGGCTCCGCTTTACTGCCTCTAGCGTGTCCAAGCATTTAATAATCTTATACGTTTAAATGAGATGCCCTCTCATCCTTCTAAACTCCAGTGTGTACAAGCCCAGCTGCTCCATTCTCATTCTATGACAGTCCCGCCATACCGGGATTTTATCTTGTAAACCTACGCTGCACTCCATCAATAGCAAGAATGCCCTTCCTCAATTTAGGGGGTCAAAACTGCCCACAATACTCCAGGTGTGGTCTCCCTAGGGCTCTGTATCCCTAGGGCTCTGATCCCGTTGTACTTCCCCTTTCCCAACTTCACGCCATTTAGATAGTAATCTGCCTTCTTGATTTTGCTACCAAAGTGGATAACTTCACATTTATCCGCATTAAACTTAATCTGCCATGCATCTGCCCACTTCCCCAAACTGTCCAAGTCACCCTTCATTCTCATAGCATCCTCCTCACAGTTCACACTGCCAGTTAGCTTTGTGTCATCTGCAAATTTGCTAATGGGAAGATGGGAATACGTGACCAGTGGTGGGATCCCGTTGGAGGTGGCGAAAATTTCGGAGAATTATCTGTTGTATGTGTCGGCTGAAAGGGTTTAAGGTTTTTGTCTTGCACCATAGTCTAGCCCTCTCCATATTTGTTTGTAACGATTTGTCAATTTCCAACAGGGACTGAAGCTGGATGATCGATCAGTTTACAGTGAACTACACAGGTAGGCGAGCCGAGCCATTGATCAACACGTTGTTTCAACATGGGTCTCAAGTTCACAATGTCACAAGTTATAGGCGTAGGATTAGGCCATTCTGCCCATCGTGTCTACTCCGCTATTCAGTCATGTCTGATCTATGCCACCCAATCCCATGTTCCTGCCTTCTCCCCATAACCTTTGACACCCATTCTAATGAAGGACTCGTCTATCTCCAACTTAAAAAGTTTTCACTGACGTTGCCTCCACAGTCCTCTGTGGGCATGAGTTCTACGGATTTAATTCCTTTCGGAGACGTGTCACGTTTGCCTTAATTCCCGGGGCTCTTGAACCAGGGTTCACGGTTTAAGAAGAATGGGTAGTAGGCCATTTAGGACTGAGATGAGGGAAAACGTTTTCGCCCACAGAATTGTGAATCTGTGGAATTCACTTCCACAGGAGGCAGTGGGTGCCAATTAACTGGATGTTTTCATTGGAGTTAGATTTAGCTCTTAGGAGTAAAGGAATCAATGGATATGGGGAAGAAGCAGGAACGGGCTATTGATATTCGATGATCAGCCATGATCATATTGAATGGCGGTGCAGACTCGAAGGTGCGAACGGCCTCCTCCTGCACCTATTTTTCTATATTTCTATGACACGTGTCGCACTGGCCGGACACAGCTTGTGGCTGCTCACACGTTACCCTGCGAATAGTAGATGTCAGTCCCATGGCAGAGATATGGTATGAAGCCACACAACACGGAAATAGGCCCTTGGCAAAACCCTATCGATGCCCAACACGATAAACACCGAAAATCAGAGAACATAGGTGCTGGAGTAGGCCATTCGGCAATCCGAGCCAGCACCCTCCTCCAATATGATCATGGCTGATCCTAGAAACATAGAAAGTTAGAAAATAGGTGCAGATTTAGGCCGTTTTGCCCTTCGAGCCAGCACCGCTATTCATTGTAATCATGGCTGATCATCCGCAATCAGTACCCCTGCCCTCTCCCCATATCCCTTGCTTCCCCTACTCCCTAGAGCGCCATCTAATTATCTTTTCAATTCATCCAGTGAATTGGCCTCTACTGCCTTCCGTGGCAGAAAATCTAATAATCTTATGTACAGCGGCTCCAAAATCAGTGCCCCAGTTCTGACCCCCCCCCCACCCCCCATTATGCATTTATTCCGTTAGTCCTAAGAGCTAAATCTAACTCTCTCTTGAAAACAGCCATTGAATTCGCCTCCACTGCCTTCTGTGGCAGAGAATTCCACAGATTCACAACTGTTTCGGTCCTCAGTCCTAAATGGCCTATCCCTTATTCTTAAACTGTGGCCCCTGGTTCTGGACTCCACCAACATCGGGAACATGTTTCCTGCATCTAGCCTGTCCAGTCCTTTGGAAATGTTTATGTAGCTATAAGATCCCCCCTCCTCCTTCTAAATTCCAGTGAATACAAGTCCTGTCGACCTATCCTCAGATTATGTTGAACTTCTACCGCTACGCCATGGAGAGCATCCTTACTGACTGTAGCACAGTATGGTATGGCAACTGTTCTGTCTCCGACCGGTAAGCACTTTAGGGTGGTGAAAACTACCCAACGTATCACCGGTTCCCCACTCCCCTTCATTGAGTCTCTCCCAAGCAGGCGATGTCGGCGAACGGCGCGCAGCATCGTCAAGGACTGCTCTCACCCCAACCACAGACTGTTTACCCTCCTCCCATCTGGGAGGCGCTACAGGTCCCTCCGTTGCCGGACCAGCAGGTTCAGGAACAGCTTGTTCCCTGCGGCTGTTACACAACTAAGCTCTGCACCTCGGTGATTGCCAGTCACCCCCCCCCCCCCCCCACCCCCTCCCCCCCCCCGGACACTCCTTCCCCCAGTGACTGATCTTCCTCCCCGAAAATTTCTTTATTGCTACTGGATAAACATATATACATTTACTGTTCCATTATTCTGTGTTCGCACTTGTGGGTGAGATGCTAACTGTATTTCGTTGTCTCTGTACTTGTGCACGGCACAATGACAATACCTTTTTGAATGTTGAAAAATATCATATGTCGGTCCCGCCATCCCGGGAATTAATCTGGTGAACCTACGGTTCAGTCCCCTCATTAGCAAGAATGTCCTTTGGGGACCCAATTATTTTTTCCACATTTCAGTCCTTATTCTTAAATTGTGACCCCTGGTTCTGGATTCCACCAACATGGGGAACATTTATTTCCTGCATCTAGCCTGCCAAATCCATTGACAATTGTGTATGGTTTCCCTTAGATCTCCTGTCATGAGACCGCAGCTATTTACAATATACATCAATGATTTGGATGAAGGAATTCAAAGTAACATTAGCAAATTTGCTGATGACACAAAGCTAGGTGGCAGTGAGAACTGTGAGGATGATGCTATGAGAATGCAGGGTGATTAGATACCTCGGGGGACAGGGCAGATGCGTGGCAGATGCAGTTTAATGTGGATAAATGTGAGTTTATCCACCTTGGTGTCCAAAACAGGAAGAGAGATTACTGTCTAAATGGCGTCAAGTTGGTAAAAGGGGAAGTACGACGGGATATGGGGGTCCTTGTTCATCAGTCTATGAAAGTAAACATGCAGGTAAAGCAGGCAGTGAATCAAGCGAATGTTTTTTTGACCTCCCCCAATATGTCCAAGTCACCCTGCATTCTCATAGCATCCTCCTCACAGTTCACACTGGCACCCAGCTTTGTGCCATCTATAAAGTGCTAATGTTACTTTGAATACCTTCATCCAAATCATTGATGTATATTGTAAATATTGCAATCATGCCCCATCTACACTAGTCACGGAGTCACCCAGCGCGGAAACAGGCCCTTCTGCCCAGGGTTATTGGTTAATTGGATTGATAAGTGTATAAATGTATAGGTTTGTAGGTTATATGGCTTGATAAATGTAATAATTGTCCCTAGTGTGCACAGGATAGTGTTGGTGTGCGGGAATCGCTGGTCGGCGCGGACGCGGTGGGCCGAAGGGCCTGTTTCCGCTCTGTATCTCTAAACTAAACTGTATGTCTAAACTACACCTGCATCATTTTTTCTCTATGTTTCGCTGACCCATTGCTTCGGTTATATTGCAGAGCAGGGAGGCAGGTGTGATCTACATCAGCCCGCAGATTGTCGGCCCCAATGCGAAACCGAGCAGGGAGAGAGTCACCGACGACAAGACTGGCATCGCTGAGCTTAAATACCGATGATCCGAAACTACACATCACCACAGAACCTTGACCTTACAAACTCCATCAGAAACCATCACGGGCCACCCGCTGTCTGGAAAGGCCCCGAAACGTTGGCTTCTATACTCACTGAAATTCAGAAGGATGAGAGGCCATCTTATAGAAACATATACAATTCTTACGGGATTGGACTGGCTAGATGCAGGAAAAATGTTTCCTCATGTTGGGCAAGTCCAGAACCGGGAAGAAGAAAGGAAAAGGAATCCGACCTTTCTGTCCTGGGCCTCCTCCATGGCCAGAGTGAGTCCCACCGCAAATTGGAGGAGCAGCACCTCATATTTCGCTTGGGTAGTTTACACCCCAGCGGTATGAACATTGACTTCTCCAATTTCAGGTAGTCCTTGCTTTTTCCCTCCTTCCCCTCCCATTCCAGCTCTCCCACAGCCCACTGTCCCCACCTCTTTCCTTCTTCTTCCCGCCCCCCCCCTCACATCGGTCTGAAGTAGGGTCTCGACCCGATGCGTCACCAATTCCTTCGCTCCAATAGTTGCTGGCTCACCCGCTGTGTTTCTCCAGCATTATTGTCTACCTTCGATTTTTCCAGCATCTGCAGTTTTTTCTTAAGCACCTTATCAAACCTTAGCATTGCATCACTGTTTTTTTTGTATTCTCTAACGTGGTATGAATATTGATTTCGCTAATTACAAGAAACCCTTGCATTCCCTCTCTCTCCATCCCGCCCCCACCCAAGTCGCACCAGCTTCTCGTTTTCACCCAACAAACAGCTAACAATGGCATGTTTCCTTTATCATCGCTACTTTTATGCACATCCTTCATTCATTTGTTCTTTATCTCTCCACATCACCGTCTATATCTCTCGTTTCCCTTATCCCTAACCAGCCTGAAGAAGGGTCTCGACCCGAAACGTCTCTCCAAAGATGCTGCCTGTCCCGCTGAGTAACTCCAGCACTTTGTGCCAACCTTCATAAACTCTGGAATTATATTAATGATTTATCCAAAGTACCAAAGTCCCAACATTAGACATCCAGATAAAAATAATGTTTTCACGCAAAATGCAATCTGGTAACAAAATAAATGATTCAAGTGATAAAGAACTGTGATATTTAACTGTTTCAGGAGCTTAATAGAGATTACTTTTTATAGATATTTTTAAAACGGAGGGAATTGTAGTCTTTGGTGAAATGTTTGGAATAAATGTAATATCTGTATGCTTAGTTACAACCTCCGCCAGAATTAACTTATTGTTAATAGTGTGATTTATTAAAATGCTTCCCATCTTTTTACCACTGTTCCTGTTTCATCTCTTTCAAGTATTGACCCTTATTGAATTGACAATAGACAATAGACAACAGGTGCATGAGGAGGCTATTCAGCCCTTCGAGCCAACACCGCCATTCAATGTGATCATGGCTGATCATCCCCAATCAGAACCCCGTTCCAGCCTTCTCCCCATAGCCCCTGACACCGCTATCTTTAAGAGAGCAATCTAGCTCTCTCTTTAAAGTTTACAGAGAGCAGGCCCCACCGAAATGTGAGGCAGAGAATTTCACAGACTCACAACTCTCTGTGAGAAAAGGTGTTTCCTTGTCTCTGTTCTAAATGGCTTACCCCTTATTCGTATACTGTGGCCCCTGCTTCTGGACTCACCCAACATCGGGAACATGTTTCCTGCCTCTAGCGTGTCCAAACCTTTAACATTCTTACATGTTTGAATAAGATCCCCTTTCATCCATCTAAACTCCAGAGTGTACAAACCCAGCCGCTCCATACTCTCAGCATAAGACAGTCCCGCCATCCCGGGATGTAACCTTGTAAACCTACGCTGCACTCTCTGAATAGCAAGAATGCCGTTCCTCAAATTAGGGGACCAAAACTGCTCAGTATACTCCAGGTGTGGTCTGCCTTGGGCCCTGTACAATTTTATAAGGACCTCTTTGCTCCTATACGCGACTCCTCTTGTTATAAAGGCCAACATGCCATTCGCTTTCTTCACTGCCTGCTGTACCTGCATGCTTACTTCCATAGACTGATGGACAAGGAACCCCACATCCCGTTGTACTTCCCCTTTTCCCAAATAGAATTGAATAGGATGTAATAACGTTTATTAGCCAAGTATGTACATATACAAGGAATTTGTGTTGGTGCACCGCTCGCAAGTAACAACACGATATACAGTAGAGAATTAAAAATAAAACAACATAAATTAAACATGTGAAGAAATAAATAAAATGAGATGGTATCTTATTGAAACAATAGCAAGAATGTGCTTCCTCAAATTGGGAGACTAAAACTGCACACAATACTCCAGGTGTGGTTTCAACAGGGCCCTGTGGTATTGCAGTAGGATATCTTCTGGCAATGAATGACTCGCGTAGATGAGGCATGTTGGGTCAGCATCCACGAGTTGGGCTGAAGGGCCTGTGCCCATGCAGAGTACGCCTCTGCATTGATGGCCTCCCTTCCCCCTTCTCCCTCCAGTTCCGTTTGCATTACGTTACTTGAGGAAGGAACTCTTGTCAAGAGGAAACAGAACAGGATGGTGGCTGTAGATTAATCCATGTATTTCTCCTGCTGCATCTACACGCAAACACTCCCCACCTGTGTACAGCAAGCGATGGAGGTACTGAGGTACAGAAACTGGCCCTTCTGCCCACCAAGTGCATGTTTGCCCCAGTCGACCCATTCTTTCAATATATATCAGTCCCGCCATCCGGGGAATAGACCTGGTGAACTTACGCTGCACTCCCTCAATAGCAAGAATGTCCTTCCTCAAATTTGGAGACCAAAACTGCACACAATACTCCAGGTGTGGTCTCACAGGGCCCTGTACAACTGCAGTGAGGCCTCCTAGCTCGCAAGAATGTACTTAAGCAAGCTTAAGAAGTTCGGCATGTCATAGGCAGAGAGTGATACAGCGTGGAAACAGGCCCTTCGGCCCAACTTGCCAACACCGGTCAATATGCCCCATCTGCAGCAGTCCATATCCCTCCAAACCTCTCCTATCCATGTACCTGTAAAAATCTTCATGAAACCTTAGGATAGTCCCAGTCTCAAGGTAAGCATGCAGGTACAGTAGGCAGTGAAGAAAGCGAACAGCCTGTTGCCCTTCATAACAAGAGTTGAGTACAGGAGCAAAGACGTCTATCAGCAGTCGTATAGGGCCCTGGTGAGACCACACCTGGAGCATTGTGTGCAGTTTTGGTCCCTTAATTTGAGGAAGGACATTCTTGCTAATGAGGAGGTGCAGCGTAGGTTCACCCTGGTAATTATCGGGATGGTGGTACTGTCATATGCAGAGAGAATAGTGCGGCTGGGCTTGTATTCGCTGGAATTTAGAAGGATGAGAGGAGATTGTATTGAAACATATAAACTGATTAAAGGTTTGGCCAATAGGGACAGGAAACATGTTCACCATGTTGAGGGAGTACAGAACCAAGGGGCACAGTTTAAGAATAAGTGGTAAGCCATTTAGGAATGAGATGAGGAGAAGCGTTTTCACTCTCTCTCCACCTCTTTATATATATTTATTTCCACTGCCCTCTATAATCTGTATCTCACCACCACCACGCCCCCCCCCATCTCCCTCTCCTCTCCCCTAATCAGATAAGTCAGCATTTTGCCCATGGTTTCCTGTTTCCTACTCAAATTCCTCTTCACGAGCTATTTTACTCTGTAGTAAATGACTTCCCAGCCTTCTCTCCCTCTCCCCCTCTCTCACTCTCCGTCTCCCTCCCTCTCCCCCTCTCGCTCTCCCTCTCACTCTCTCCTCCTCTCACTCTCCCTCTTCCCCTCTCTCCCTCTCCCTCGCTCCCTCCATCGCCCTCACTCCAACCCCCGCTCACATCTCCCCTCTCCCTCTCCCTCTGACTCTCGTTCTCCCTCTCACTCTCAAGCTCTCTCCCTCTCTCTCACCTAATCAGATTAGCCAGCATTCTGACCATTGTTTCCTGTTTGCAACTCAGATTTCCCTTAACGAGCTATTTTATGACTAACCATCTTGGATCCGAGCCAGCAATTAATGCCCATCCCTAACTGCCTCTGGGAGGTTGCGGTGAGTTGTTTCAGCGTTCGAGTTGATGCCTCACAGCTCCAGACATTCCCTCTCCCTCTCTCCCTATATCTCCCCATCTCTCTCTCTCTCTCTCTCTCTCTCTCTCTCTCTCTCTCTCTCTCTCTCTCTCTCTCTCTCTCTCTCTCTCTCTCTCTCTCTCTCTCTCTCTCTCTCTCTCTCTCTCGCTCTCTCTCTCCCAATCTCTCTCTCGCTCTCTCTCTCTCTCTCTATTTCTCTCCCCTCTATAATCTCTATCCCTCTCTCCATGTCTCCATTTCCCTCCCTCTGCCTCGCTCACTCTCTCTCTCCAAACAGATAAGCCAGCATGTTTCCCATTGTGTCATATTTGCTAATCAAATTTCCCTTAACGTGCTATTTTATCACTTCCCAGTTTGGATCCTGAGCTAGCAACTAACGCCCATCCCGAACTGTCTCTGGGAGATTGTGGCGAGTTGTTTCAGCTGTAGAGTTACTGCCTCACAACGCCTGAGGCCCGCGTTCCATCCTGACTACGGGTGCTGTCTGTACGGAGTTTGCACGTTCCCCCCATGCCCCGCGTGGGTTTTCTCCGGGCGCTCCGGTTTCCTCCCACTCTCCAAAGACGTGCGAGGTTTATAGGTTAATTGGCTTCGGTTACAATCTGTAAATTGTTCCCAGTATGTGTAGGATAGTGTTAGTGTGCGGGGATCGCTGCTCGGCACGGACTCGGTGGGCCGAAGGGCCTGTTTCCGCGTTGTGCCCCTAAAGTAAACTGAAGTCATTCAGCACGGAAACAGGCCCTTCGGCCCAACATGCCCCATGTACAGTAGTCCCACCTGCCCGCGCTTGGCCCATATCCCTCCAAACCTGTCCAATCAATGTACCTGTCCAACTGTTTCTTAAACGCTGGGGATAGTCCCAGCCTCAACTACATGAACAGGACAGGTTTGGAGGGATATGGACCAAATGCGGGCAGGTGGGACTAGTGTAGATGGGGCATGTTGGCCGGTGTGGGCAAGTTGTGCCGAAGGGCCTGATTCCGTGCTGTTTCTATGAACTAAACTAAAACAAACATATTCCTCTCTGAGTACGGAGGAAGTTCAGAGAATATAAAAGCTCTGGGTTTTAAGAACAATTAACCTTATCCCAGAGGAGTTTTTTGTACAAACTCTGTACTTCCCTGAAAATCACAGATTGCCCAGAAATATATATTAGAACAGCTTTCTGCTGAAACACTTCAAACAATGGTATGATTTTTATTAGCAGGAGATCAAATACTTATCACTCTTGCCCTGCTGAACAGATTAGTAAACCAGTTAATATTCTGGACAAGGCTAATCCACAGTTAAAAAAACCTCTACCATTAATAACTTCATGTTCATAAGTGATCGGCCCATCGAGTCTACTCCGCCAGCCAATCGTGGCTGATCTATCCCTCCCTCACAACCCATTCGCCTGCCATCTCCCCATAACCCCCGACACCCGCACTCATCAACAATCTATTTATCTCGGCCTTAAATATATCTACTGACCCGAGGCCTCCACCGCCGTCTGTAGCATAGAATCCCACAGATTCACCACCCTCTGACTAAAGACGTTTTAGTTCAGTTTAGATTAGTTTAGATATTCAGCGTGGAAACAGGCCCTTCGGCCCACCGGGTCCGCGCCGACCAGCGAACCCTGCACATTAACATTATCCTACACACACACACACTCGGAACTTTTTTTTTTCATTCACCAAAGCATTTAACCAACAAACCCGCACGTCTTTGGAGTGTGGGGGCAAACCGAAGATCTCAGAGAAAACCCACGCAGGTCACGGGGAGAACGTGCAAACTCCTTACCGACAGCACCCGTATTCGGGATTGAATCCGCTCTCCTTCGCTGTGAGGCAGCAACTCTGCCGCTGCGCCATCATGACTGCCCTACAATGTGCATCACAGGTGTATAATATTGGGGTATGGGTCTCTATTACGCTGGGGTTCTGTACCGGTGGCGACGAGGGGGAGTGGTGTATAAGAATAGGCAATATACAATAGGTCCAGGCGTAGGCCATTCGGCCCTTCCAGCCAGCACCGCCATTTACTGTGATCACGGCTGATCACACCCAATCAGTACCCCGTTTCTGCCTTCTCCCCATATCCCCTGACTCCCCCATCGTTAAGAGCCCTATCTAGCTCTCTATTGAAAGTATCCAGAGAACCGGCCTCCACCGCCCTCTGAAGCAGAGAATTCCACAGATCCACAAGTCTCTGTGGGTTAAAGAGTGTTTACTCATCTCTGTTCTAAATGGCCGACCCATTATTCTTAAACTCTTGCCCCTGGTTCTGGACTTCCCCAACACTGGGAACATGCTTCCTGCCTCTATCGTGTCCAAACACTTAATAATCTTATATGTTTAAATACGATCCCCTCTCATTCTCCGAAACTCCAGACTATACAAGCCCAGCCGCTCCCTTCGCTCAGCATATGTGAGTCCCGCCATCCCGGGAATTAACTTGGTGAAACTACGCTGGGCTCTCTCAATAGCAAGAATGTCCTTCCTCAAATTCGGGGTCCAAAACTGCACACAATACTCCAGGTGTGGTCTCACCTAGGCCCTGTGCAACTGCAGAAGGACCTCTTTGCTCCTTTACTCAACAACTCCTCTTATGAAGACCAACATGCCATTAGCTTTATTTACTGCCTGCTGTACCCGCATGCTTCATTTAATTGACAGTGACCCCCAGATGCCGTTGTACTTCCCCGTTTCCCAACTTGACATCGTAACACTGGGGTACAGTACCGCTGGCGACGGGTCGGTCGCTGTGTCACTCAATACTGATGGCAAGCAGGAAACTACAGAGCAATTTTCGACGCCGCTTTGAAAGACGAAACTGGTATTCCCCTCGAGTTCAAGCGGCTCACAAACAATGCATCTTTTGTTTCTCTGCAGGTTCACAAATATTTGCGGTATGTTCCTGGTTCCTGGAATTAATTCTCAAGTTTCTGTGAGGATGAAGGGAGCGCCGCGCTGTGGGAGGGGAGGGGGGGGGGGGAGTGGAGAGGCGGGGAGGGGAGGGGAGGGGAGAGGAGGGGAGGGGTGAGGATGGGAGAGGAGGTAGAGTGGAGGGGAGGGGAGGGGTGAGGTGGGGAGGGGAGGGAGAGGGGAGGGGAGGGGATGGGAGGGGAGGGGAGGAGGGCAGGGGAGGGGAGGGGAGGGGAGATGAGGGGAGGAGAGGGTAAGTAAGAGGAGAGGAGTGGACGGGTGAGGACGGGAGGGGATGGGAGGGGATTGGAGGGGAATGGTGAGGAGGGGTCGGGGGGGCGAGGGGAGGGAATGCAGAGGGGTGGGGAGGGGAGGGGAAGGGAGTGGAGGGTAGCGAAGGGGAGAGGAGCGGAGGGGTGAGGAGGTGGGGGGAGGTGGGGGAGGCGAGGGGAGGGGGGAGGGGATGGGTGGGAAGGGGAGGGGGTGGAGGGGAGGGGAGGGGAACAGAGGGAAGGAGAAAGGAGGAGAGGAGAGGAGAGGGGATGAGAGAGGAGTGGAGGGGAGGGGAGAGAGGGAGCGCAGCGCCCCCGGGGAAGACAAGTAGTAATTTATCTGTGAGATTCTCCTTGGCCCTGCCATTAAGGTGTGTTTCTATTTTAATGCCCGCTAACAGCCACATCCTAGTAACCATTTCACTGCCGCAGTCTCCGCTGCACGTCTCATTCACAACTATCGCAGCGAGTGGAGCTCTCCCTCCCTCTCGCCCTCTCGCCCTCCCTCTCTCCCCCTCTATATATATATTTATTCTCTCTCCTTCTCTCCCCCCTATAATCTCTATCTTTCCCTCTCCCTCCCCCCTCCGCTCTCTCTCTCTCTCTCTCTCTCTCTCTCCCCTAATCAGATACGAGAGCATTCTGACCATCGTTTCCTCTTTGCTACTCACATTTCCCTTGACTTGCTATTTTATGACTTCCGAGCTTGGATCCTGAGCTAGCAATTAACGCCCATCCCTAACTGCCTCTTGGAGGATGTGGCAAGTTGTTTCAGCGTTAGTTGCTGCCTCACAGCGCCAGATACTCCCTCTCACTCTCCCTCTCTCTCTCTCTCCCCCTCTCTTTCTCTCCTCTCTCTCTCTCTCTCTCTCTCTCTCTCTCTCTCTCTCTCTCTCTCTCTCTCTCTCTCTCCTCCATAATCTATATCTCTCCCACTCTCTCCTTCCCCATCCCTCTCTTCCTCTCCCGCTCCCCCCCTCTCTCCCTCTCTCGCTCTCTCTCTCTCCCTCTCTCCCCTCTCCCTCTACCATCTCCCTCCCCCTCCCCTTTCCCTCGCTCTCTCTCTCTCTCTCCCCCAACCAGAGAAGCCCGAATGTTGCCCATTGTGTCATGTTTGCCACTCAAATTTCCCTTAACATTTTATTTTATGACTTCCCAGCTTGGATCCTGAGCCAGCAACTAACGCCCATCCCTAACTGCCTGTTGGAGGATGTGGCAAGTTGTCTCAACGTTAGAGTTGCTGCCTCTCAGCGCCAGAGACTCGTGTCCCATCCTGACAACGGGTGCTGTCTGTACGGAGTTTGCACGTTCTCCCCATGGCCCGCGTGGGTTTTCTCCGGTCGCTCTGGTTTCCTCCCACACTCCAAAGACGTGCTGGTTTGTAGGTTAATTGGCTTCGGTTAAAATCTGTAAATTGTCCGCAGTATGTCTAGGATAGTGTTAGTGTGCGGGGATCGCTGGTCGGCACGGACTCGGTAGGCCACAAGGCCTGTTTCCACGCTGTGTCTCTAAACTAAACTGACGTCATTCAGCACGGAAACAGGCCCTAAGTCCCAACTTGCCGCATGTACACTAGTCCCACCTGTCCGCGCTTGGCACATATCACTCCAAACCTGTCCTATCAATGTACCTGTCCAACTGTTTCTTAAACGTTGGGATAGTCCCAGTCTCATCTACCTCCTCCTGCAGTTTGAAGAAATAGTTAGACAGGTACAGCACATGGATAGGACAGGTTTGGAGGGATATGGACCAAACGCGGGCAGGTGGGAATAGTGTAGATGGGGCATGTTGGCCGTTGTGGGCAATTTGTGTGTCAGGACCTGTTTCCGCGTTGTATCTCTGAAGTAAATTAAAAAATATATATTCCTCAGAACACAGATTGCCAAGACCAATATCTTAGAACCGCTTTCTGCTGAAACACTGCACACTATTGTATGATTTATTAGCAGGAGACCAAATACTTATCACTCTTGCCCTGCTGAACAGATTAATAAACCTGTTAATATTCTGGACAAGGCAATTCACAGTAAAAAAAAACCCTCTACCATTAATAACTTCATAAGTTCATAAGTGATTGGCCCATCGGGTCTGCACCGCCAGTCAATCGTGGCTGATCTATCGCTCCCTCCCAACCCATTCTCCTGCCGTCCCCCCACAACCCCTGACACCTGCACTAATCCACAATCTATTTATCTCGGCCTTACACGGGTGGTTTTATACATAATAAGGGTGGTGGGGTGTCAAATAAGATAGTCGTGGGTGGAGTTAAAGGGAAAGAGAGTAAAGGGATGATTAATGACCCCAGAATTAACGGGAAAGGAAGCTCACGAAGGGATAGGAGAATATGGCCAAGTGTAATAGGGATCGATGTGAAAGTGAGATGCGTAAGGAATGAAAAGTATTGTATATGAATGCGCGAAGTATAAGAAGTAAAGTAGATGAGCTTGAGGCTCAGTTAGCGGTTGGTAGATATGGCATTGTGGGGATTACTGAGACGTGGCTGCAAGAGGATCGGGCCTGGGAACTTAATATTCAGGGTTATACATCCTATAGAAAGGACAGGCAGGTGGGCAGAGGAGGGGATAGCTCTGCTGGTGAGGGATGGAATTCAGTCCCTTGCGAGGGAAGACATTGGACCTGACGAGGTAGAGTCACTGTGGATTGAGTTCAGGAATTGTAAAGGCAAGAAGACACTAATGGATGTTATCAACAGACCCCCAAATAGTAGCCCGGATGTAGGGTGTAAGTTGCAGCAGGAGTTAAAACTGGCATGTAACAAAGGTAATGCCACTGTGGCGATGGGGGATTTCAATATGCAGGTAGACTGGGAAAATCAGGTTGGTTCAGGACCGCAAGAAAGAGAATTTGTAGAATGCCTCCGAGATGGATTCTTAGAACAGCTTGTAATGGAACCGACCCGAGAAAAGGCAATTCTGGATTTAGTGTTGTCCAATGAACCAGATATGATAAGAGAACTCGAGGTAAAGGAACCGCTTGGAGGTAGTGATCATATTAGGATTAGTTTTAATCTGCAATTTGAGAAGGAGGACGTTAAATCAGAAGTGGCCGTGATGCAGTTTTACAAAGGGGACTATGAAGGCATGAGAGGGGAGCTGGCCAAGGTAGACTGGAAAGGGATCCTAGCAGGAATGACGGTGGAACAGCAATGGCAGGAATTTCAGGGCATAATCGGAAGACGCAGGGTCATTTCATTCCAAAAAGGAAGAAATATTCTAAGGGGAGTAGGAGGCAACCGTGGCTGACTAAAAGAAAAGATGTTTAACACAGCAAATAGTAGCCGGAAGCCAGTGGATTGGGAAACTTTCATAGGACAACAGAAGGAAACAAAACGGGCAATACGGGCTGAAAAGTATGCGGAGAAGCTGGCCAGGAATATAAAGAAGAACAGTAAACGCTTCTTTAGATATGTTAATGGAAAAAAGAGTAGCAAAGTGGAATGTGGGTCTCTTGAAGGCAAACATGGGTGAAATTATTATGGGCAACAATGAAATGGCAGAAGAGTTGAACAGGTACTTCGGATCTGTCTTCACTAAGGAGAACACAAACAATCTCCCAGATGTACTGGAGGACAGAGGATCTAAGGGGGTGGAGGAACTGAAAGACATTTTCATTAGGCGAGAAATAGTATTGGGTAGGCTAATGGGACTGAAGGATGGTAAATCCCCTGGGCCTGATGGTCTGCATCCCAGGGTCCTCAGGGAGGTGGCTATAGAAATAGTGGACGCATTGGTGATCATTTTCCAATGTTCAATATATTCAGGATCAGTTCCTATGGATTGGAGGATAGCTAATGTTATCCCACTTTTCAAGACAGGAGCGAGAGAGAAAACGAGGAATTACAGACCAGTTAGCCTGACTTCGGTGGTGGGAAAGATGCTGGAGTCAATTATTAAAGAGGTAATAATGGAGAATTTGGATAGCAGTAAAAGGATTAGCCCAAGTCAACATGGATTTATGAAAGGGAAATCATGCTTGACTAATCTTCTGGAATTTTTTGAGGCTGTGACAAGTAAAATGGATGAAGGGGTGCCAGTGGATGTAGTGTATCTAGACTGTCAGAAAACCTTTGATAAAGTCCCGCACGGGAGATAGGTGACTAAAATTAGAGCACATGGTATTGGGGGTAGGGTGTTGACATGGATAGAAAATTGGTTGGCAGACAGGAAGCAAAGTGTAGGAGTGAAAGGGTCCTTTTCAGAATGGCAGGCAGTGGCGAGTGGAGTGCCGCAAGGCTCGATGTTGGGGCCGTAACTGTTTACCATATATATAAATGATTTGGAAGAGGGAATTAGGAGCAACACTAGCAAGTTTGCAGATGAAACAAAGCTGGGTGGCAGTGTGAACTGTGAAGAGGATGCTAGGAGGTTGCAGGGTGACCTGGACAGGTTGAGTGAGTGGGCAGATGTGTGGCAGATGCAGTATAATATAGATAAATGTGATGTTATCCACTTTGGCGGCAAAAATAAGGGGGCAGATTATTATCTCAATGGGGTTAGGTTAGGTAACGGGGAGATACAGCGAGAGCTGGGTGTCCTTGTACACCAGTCACTGAAAGTTGGCGTGCAGGTACAGCAGGCAGTGAAGAAAGGTAATGGAATGTTGGCCTTCATAACAAGAGGATTTCAGTACAGGAATAAAGAGGTTCTTCTGTAGTTGTATAGGGCTCTGGAGAGACCACATCCGGAATATTTCTGTATAGTTTTGGTCTCTTAATTTGAGGAAGAACATCCTTGTGATTGAGGCAGTGCAGCGTAGATTCACGAGATTGATCCCTGGGATGGCGGGACTGTCATATGAGGAAAGATTGAAAAGACTAGGCTTGTATTCACTGGATTGTTAAAGAAGGAACTGCAGATACTGGAGAATCGAGGGTACACAAAAAGGTTCACCTGCACCTCCTCCAACCTCATCTACTGCATCCGCTGCTCCAGATGCCAGATGATCTATATCGGTGAGACCAAGCGGAGGCTTGGCGATCGTTTCGCCGAACACCTCCGCTCGATCCGCAATAACCAACCCGACCTCCCGGTGGCTCAACACTTCAACTCCCCCTCCCATTCCGTATCCGACCTCTCGGTCCTGGGCCTCCTCCACGGCCAGAGTGAGCAACACCGCAAGTTCGAGGAACAGCACCTCATATTCCGCTTGGGGAGTCTGCATCCTCTGGGCTTGAACATTGAATTTTCTCAATTGTGTTAACCCTTGCTGTCTCCTCCCCTTCCCACCGCTCCCTCAGCCCTCGGGCCCTGGCATTCCCTCTCTCTCTATCTCTCCCCCACCCTAGTCGCACTAGCTTCTCATTTTCACACTACAAACAGCTTACAATGGCTTGTTCCCTTTATCATCGATACTATTTTGCGTATCTTTCATTCATTGTTCTTTATCTCTCCACATCACCGTCTATATCTCTCGTTTCCCTGATCCCTGACCAGTCTGAAGAAGGGTCTCGACCCGAAACGTCGGCTATCTCCGTCGCTCCTTAGATGCTGCTGCACCCGCTGAGTTTCTCCAGCCTTTTGTGTACCCTTGTAATCACTGGAGTTTAGAAGGATGAGGGGGATCTTATAGAAACATATACAAATATAAAAGGACTGGACAAGCTAGATGCAGGAAATATGTTCCCAATATTGGGTGAGTCCAGAACCAGGGGCCAAAGTCTTAGAATAAAGGGGAGGTCATTTAAGACTGAGGTGAGAAAAAACTTTTTTACCCAGAGAGTTGTGAATTTATGGAATTCCCTGCCACAGAGGGCAGTGGAGGCCAAATCACTGGATGGATTCAAGAGAGAGTTGGATACAGCTCTAGGGGCTAGTGGAGTCAAGGGATATGTGGAGAAGGCAGGCACGGGTTATTGATAGCGGACGATCAGCCATGATCACAATGAATGGCGGTGCTGGCACGAAGGGCCGAACGGCCTCCTCCTGCACCTATTTTCTGTGTTTCTATGTGTCTATGTAAATACATCCACTGACCTGAGGCCTCCACTGTCGTTTGTCGCAAAGAATCCCACAGATTCACCACCCTCTGACAAAATACATTTTAATTTAGTTTAGTTTAGTTTAGAGATACAGCGTGGAAACAGGCCCTTCGGCCCATCGAGTCCGCGCCGAACAGCGATCGCCCGTTCACACACTAGTTTAGTTTGGAGATACAACGTAGAAACAGATCCTTCGGCTGCAGAAGGACCGCTTTGCTCCTTTACTCAACTACTCTTGTTATGAAGACCAACATACCATTAGCTTTCTTCACTACCTGCTGTACCTGCATGCTTACTTTCATTGACAAGGACCCCCAGATGCCGTTGTACTTCCACTTTTCCCAACTTGACACCGTAACACTGGGGTACAGTACCGCTGGGGACGGGTCGGTCGCTGTGTCACTCAATACTGATGCCAAGCGTGAAACTACAGAGCAATTTTCGACGCGGATTTGAAAGACGACACTGATATTCCGCTCGAGTTCAAGCGGCTCACAAACAATTTATCTTTTGTTTCTCTGCTGGTTCATAAATATTTGCGGTATGTTCCTGGTTCCTGGAATTAATTCTCTAGTTTCTGTGAGGAGGGAGAGAGCGCCGCGCTGTGGGAGGGGAGGAGGGGAGAGTGGAGAGGCGGGGAGGGGAGGGGAGGGGAGGGGAGAGGAGGGGAGGGGAGGGGAGGGGAGAGGAGGGGAGGGGTGAGGATGGGAGGGGAGGGGATGGGATGGGAGGGGATGGGAGGGGAGGGGATGGGAGGGGAGGGGAGGGGATGGGAGGGGAGCGGAGAGGCGGGGGAGGGGAAAGGAGGGGAGGGTAGGGGAGGGGAGGGGAGGGTAGTGGAGAAGAGGGGAGGAGGGGAGGGGAGGTGAGGAAGGGAGGTGATGGGAGTGGAGAGGAGGGGAGGGCAGGGGAGGGGAGAGGAGGGGAGGGGTGAGGAGGGGAGGGGATGGGCGGGGAGGGGAGGGGATGGGAGGGGAGGAGGGAGGGGAGGTGAGGGGAGGAGAGGGGAAGGGAGAGATCCTAGTAACCGCCGCAGTCTCCACTGCACGTCTCATTCGCAACAATCGCAATGTCTCATTGTTAAACAGGGACGGCAGGGTGGCGCAGCGAGTAGAGTGCTCCCTCCCTCCCTGCCTCGCTCCCACCCCCTCTCCCTCCCTCTCTTCCGCCCTCCCTATCTCCCTCCCCCTCTCTCCATCTCATCCTCTCTCACTCCTTACCTCTCTCCCTCCCTTTCTCCCTTCCTCTCCCTCCCTCTCCCTCTCTCTCCCTCCCTCTATCCCTCTCTCTCTCTCTCTCCCTCCTACCTCCCTCCCTCCGCCCTTTCCCTCTCCTACGCCATTCCTCCCACCTTCCCACACTCCCTCCCCTTCCCCTCCCTCCCTCCCTTCCTCCCTCTCTCCCTCCCTCCCACTCTCCGTCTCTCCCTCTCTCCGCCCTCCCCACCCCTACGATAATGTAACCTCTTCTGCCATCCACTGGCTGTTGTGTATACAGCTGCCCTTTGACAAACTAAAATGTTGTTATGAGTTCGGGTGTGTGGGGAGGGGGGTGCGAGTGTGTGTGTGTGTGTGTGTGTGTGTGTGTGTGTGTGTGTGTGTGTGTGTGTGTGTGTGTGTGTGTGTGTGTGTGTGTGTGTGTGTGTGTGTGTGTGTGTGTGTGTGTGTGTGTGTGTGTGCGTGTGTGTGTGAGTGTGTGAGTGTGTGTTAGTGTGTGCTAGTGTGTGTGCGCGTGTGTTTATGTGTGTGTGTGTTTATGTGTGTTTATGTGTGAGTATGTGTGTGTGAGTGTGTGTGCGTGTGTGTGTGAGTGTGTGCGCGCGCGCGAGAGAGAGTGTTTGTGTGTGTGTGTGTGTGTGTGTGTGTGTGTGTGTGTGTGTGTGTGTGTGTAATGTAAAATGCTTTAGTTTGATTTCAGGTTTTTGTCACGTGTACCGAGGTACAGCGAAAACCTTTTTCTTTTGCGTACTAACCAGTCCGAGAGTCTCCAATGACGTAGATGCGAGGTCAGGGCCGCTGTCTAGTTGGTGAGAGGACGGTACAGTTGGCGGGAGGGAACTGTTTGTGTATGTTTAATATATACACCCACACACACAATTTCCCTCCAGGGATTAATAAATGTCTATCGTATAGTTTCGTGTGTGTAAGAAAGGACTACAGATGCTGGTTTAAACTGAAGATAGACACAACAAGCTGTCAGGTCAGACTGAAACTCTGGACAGGTCAGACTGAAACTCTGGACAAAAGGAAAATATGACGTTTTGGGTTGGGTTTGAAATCGGATTCTGCACACCTTTGGAATGTGGAAGGAAACAAGATCAGCCGGACAAAACCCAAACGATGAAACGAAAAAGGAACAAATTCCATATAGACATCACCCATATTCAGGATCAATTTCGGGTCTCTGGCACTTTTAGGCAGCAACTTTATGGCCAATGTACTGCCCCATATTTGAACTGAATTAAAACATACAGTAGCTATAAAGGGAACATAGCGTCACTTGGAGATTTAAGACTGAAAATGTATATTTTCATGTTTTAGTAACGAAATTATCAACGTATCATTTTTGTGTGCTGCAGAACAAAATATAGTGGCACAGTTGATAGACGTGCTGCCTCACACGCCAGTGATCTGTGTTCGATCCTGTCCTCGGGCACTGTCTGTGTTGAATTTATACATTCTCCCTGCAAGCGTGTGGGTTTCCTCCCACATCCCAAAGACGTATTGGCTTTTAGATTAACTTGTCTCTGTAAAATTGGCCCTAATGTGTAGGGAGTGGCTGAGGACAGTGGGATAACAGAACTTGTGTGAATGGGTAGACAAAAGTGCTGGAGAAACACAGCGGGTGAGGCAGCATCTATGGAGCGAAGGAATAGGCGACGTTTCGGGACGAGACCTTTCTTCAGATTGCTGTCGGATGAGGGGCCACGAAAAAGAAAGGAAGAGGCGGAGACAGTAGTCTGTGGAAGAGCTGGGAACGGTAGGGGAAGGAGGGAGAAAGCAAGGACTACTTGAAATTAGAGAAGCCAATGTTCATACCGCTGGGGTGTAAACTACCCAAGCAAAAATGAGGTGCTGCTCCTCCTAGGCCTCACTCTGTCCACGGAGGAGGCCCAGGACAGAAAGGTCGGATTCGGAATGGGAGAGGGAGTTGAAGTGTTGAGTCACCGGGGTTCAGGTTGATTATAGCGAACTGAGTGGAGGTGTTGTGCAAAGCGATCGCCATGCCTGCTACACTGAATAATCCAAGCACATTTTGTTTGGAAGTGGAAATAAATAATATAGATTGCTTTCATTGCAACGTGTAAAAAGTGTTGAGATACTGTATTATAATTTTGCTGCATGTCATTGTGGTATATATCATGTCATGATTGGTGAATATGTTTAGTTTGTGACTTTATTTCATGCAGAAATAATATGTGAATGCTTCATTGAGCATAATTCTGACAATTAACTGCGCACTTCGTCCGAGCACATTATCGGACGCGTCATGCAAGCCGTCTTAAATGACCACCTAAAATGTCATTTGGCAACTTAAAAAGCTGCCAAGGTGGCCCGGCTGATAATAGAGGAAAAAAGTTAAGTGAGAGTCCTGCGAGGTGTATAATATTGTTGACACTGTCATAGGCCTCTCTTACATATGCTGTCACAACGCACTGTAGTCTCTGAACAACACTTCAGTAATTTTCCTTGTCCTCCATTTCAGAATAATAGTGTTTTAAGCCGATAACTCGACACCAGCACTGGCAATAAATAAATCAATAATTAAGCGCATATTTCCAGCCCCTAATCTCACTGGCCACGCTCAGGTGCAAATCGGTGTCAATCTGGTGGACCATCCTCCCCTAGCCGTGGGGGTGGGGGATTGGGAGGGGCCTCACAAGTGGATCAGCCTAGGGCCTCTCTTCATCTAAATCCGGCCCTGCCCGTGACCTGCGTGGGTTCTCTCCGGTCGCTCCGATTTCCTCCCACATGCCAAGGACGTGCGGGTTTCTAGGTTAATTGGCTCCCGTACCTTCTGAAAATTGTCCCGGGATAACGCAAGTGTGAAATGCTGATCGCTCTCGGTGCAGACTCGGTGGGCCGAAGTGCCTGTTTCCGCCCTATATCTCCAAAACAGAACATGAAAACGAAATACTAAAACTGATATGAACATTTTATTATTCAAGAGAGAGTTTCAAGAGAGTATTATTGTCAAATAAACAGATTATTGTCTATTAATGTTCAGAGTTTTGTCCGAGCCGAGTTTAATAGCCTGATGGCTGTGGGCAAGAAGCTGTTCCTGAATCTGGTCGTTGCAGTCTTCAGGCTCCTGTACCTTCTACCTGAAGGTAGCGGGGAGATGAGTGTGTGGCCAGGATGGTGTGGGTCCTTGATGATGCTGCCAGCCTTTTGAGTCAGCGACTGCTGTAGATCCCCCCGATGGAAGGGAGGTCAGAGCCGATGATGGACTGGGCAGTGTTTACTACTATTTGTAGTCTTTTCCGCTGCAGGGCGCTCAAGTTTCCGAACCAAGCCACGATGCAACCGGTCAGCAAGCTCTCTACTGTGCACCTGTGGAAGATAGAGAGAGTCCTCCTTGACAGACCGACTCTCCGTAATCTTCTCAGGAAGTAGAGGCGCTGATGAGCTTTCTTGATAATTGCATCAGTGTTCTCGGACCAGGAACGATCTTCAGAGATGTGCACGCCCAGGAATTTGAAGCTGTTGAACCTTGCAACCATCTACCCGTTGATATAAACGGGACTGTGGGTCCCCATCCTACTCATTCCAAAGTCCACAATCAGTTCCTTTGTTTTGCTGGTGTTGAGGGCCAGGCAATTGTGCTGGCACCATATGGACATTTGCTGGATCTCTCTTCTGTACTCCGACTCATCCACATCAGTGATACGTCCCACAACAGTGGTGTCGTCAGCCAACTTGAGGATGGAGTTCACACTGTGACCAGCTACGCAGTCATGAGGATAGAGTGAGTACAGCAGGGGACTGGTCAGCACACAACACAAGCTTTTGACTGTACGTCGGTGTACAGGACAATAAACTGAACCTTACTTTAGCCCCATGAGTGACTAACACCCAAGGCCAAGAGACCTTGAACTCCTGACCTGAGGAGATAAAGACATTGATATTAGTTTGGAGAAGATAATTCCAACTTTACGGCAGGTCATAGGGAGTAATATGAACCTATCCGAAATCTCTGACGTTTGTCATGAAGTAGATGTGCGAGGAAGAGAAAGGACATTCGGAGAACACGCTCGATTCAAAATAGTTTCAAAAAATAATTTAATGAATCTACAGAAGGATGTATTTCATGCATGCACAAAATGAAGAACGATACGCGATCGACCCATTTGCTTCAAAAATAAGAACGTCAATAGAAAATAGACAATATATAATAGGTGCCCGAGTAGGCCATTCGGCCCTTCGAGCCAGCACTGATTGTCTATTGTCTATTATAAGGACCCCATAATAGTAAATTGTTCCCAGTGTGTGCAGGGTGGTATCAATGTGCAGGGATCGCTGGTTGGCGTGGACTCGGTGGGCCGAAGGGGCCTGATTCTGCCCGTCACCTGTTTAAGACCGGTGACCTATTCCTTCTCTCCAGACTTGCTGCCTGACCCCCTGAGTTACTCGGCATTTTGTGTCTAGTTCGATCAGAGATAGATTTGAGCAGAACTCGGACATTCGGCCCATCGCGTCTGTTCCGGCTGATCATGGCTGATCTTTGTCTCCCTCTCAACCCAATCCTCCTGCTTTCACGCCCATACACCTTGATGTTCTAGCCAATAAAAAAAAACTTACTGTCAACTTCTGCACTAACGCTTAGTACCGCTGAGCGGCGCATTGAAATATTGAAATTACTGTTTATGTGCGTGGGATTGTTGGGAATGCGTCTGAAATGAGGGGGAGATTGTGTGAGGTGACACCAATGTTGGCCAATCCCAAGAGATGACACAATCCTGTGAATATGACCGCGGGTTTGAGTCATTCCCATACATCCCACGCCCATAAACAGTCATTCATTTTTCAACGCGCCGTTCAGCGGTTCCAAACGGTGGGCAAGCAGCGCAGGGGGAGAGAGAATTGCAAAATTTGCAAAGGGCAAAACAAAATCAGTCTGGTCTTGCAAAGAGACACGTCTCTCTCTGCCAGTCGCCATTTTCTCGTCGCCATTCACCACGAGCCACCAATCCTCTTCCGCCCTTCCGTGTCGTTAGCTGTTGGTAGAAATATGACGGAGGTCGGCACCAAGGAGATGAAACACGCGCGACTTTTGCCTGAAGCTGTTTTCAACCCCAGTGGAATTGCATCTCTTGTAAAAGTCCACAGGCTCAGGAGAGTTGTGTCTGTAAATCAATCGTCTCCAGCGTATTACTGAAATCTACGTTTCATATTGACTTTTGCTGAAAGAATGGGTCGCCTGGGCATGTATTCAGTGGAAGTTAGAAGGATGAGAGGGGATGAGAGGAGAAACATAAAGTATCCTCAATAAATTGGACAGGCTGGATTCAGGAGCAAATGTTCCCCATGTTGGGGTAGTCCAGAACCAGGGGTCACAGTTTAAGAATAAGGAATGAAATGTGGGAAAACGTTTTCACCCAGACAGTTGTGAATCTCTGGAATTCTCTGCCAAAGAAGGCAGTGGAGGTCAATTCATTGGATGTTCTCAAGAGAGAGTCAGATTTAGCTCTTAGGGGTAAAAGAATCATTGCATAATTCGGGGGAGAGCAGAACTGGTGTACTGATTTTGGAGCTGCTGTACATAACATTTTAAGATTCTCTGCCACAGAAGGCAGTAGAGGCCAATTCACTGAATTAGTTAGAGTTCAAAGGACTAGGAGAATCAAGGGACATGGGGCGAAGGCAGAAACGGGGTACTTATTGTGGATGATCAATCATGATCACAATGAATGAAGTTGGTGGCTCGAAGGGCCTATTTTCTCTGTTGCGCTGTGTCTATCTTGTTGGGCATCGATAGTTTTTTGGCAGGGCCTATTTCCGTGTTGTGTGACTCCACACTACATCTCTGCTCTGGAACTGGCATCTACTATTCACGGCTAACGTGTGAGCGGCCACAAGCTGTGTCCGGCCGGTGCGACTCATTTCATAGAAATATAGAAAAATAGGTGCAGGAGGAGGTCCTTCGACCCTTCACCACCATTCAATGTGATCATGGCTGATTATCCTAAATCAGTACCCCGTTCCTGCTTTTTCCTCATATCCCTTGATTCCTTTAGCCCTAAATGCTAAATCTAACTCCCTCTTGAAAGCATCCAGTTAATGGCCTTCCACTGCTTTCTGTAGCAGTGAATATCACAGAATCATAACTCTCTGGGCGAAACAGTTTTTCCTCAGCTCAATCCTAAATGGCCTACTACCCATTCTTCTTAAACTGTGAACCCTGGTTCTGGAGCCCCGGGAATTAAGGAAAACCTGACAAGTATCCTAAAGGAAGTGAATCCGTGGAACTCATTGGCTCAGAGGGCTGTGGGGGCCAAGTCAGTGCATATTTTTAAGGTAGAAATAAAAGTATCCTTGATTAGAACGGATGTCAAGGGTTATGGGGACAAGGCAGGAAAATGGGATTGGGGGGCAGAGATCAGCCATGATTGAATGGCGCAGTAGACTCGATGGGCCGAATGGTCTAATTCTACTCCTATAACTTGAGGAATTGTGAACTTGTGAACCTTGTTGAAACAACGTGCTGATCAATGGGTCGGCCCGCCTACCTGTGTAGTTCACTGTAAACCGATCGATCATCCAGCTTCAGTCCCTGTTGGAAATTGACAAATCGTTACAAACACATATGGAGAGGACTAGACTATGGTGCAAGGCAACTGAATTTCGCTAGATGGCATCTTCGGTTTAGTCAAACTGCTCTCAGTCCTCATCCCCCCCACTCGTAACAAGTTCCCTCACCTTCCACCCTACCAGCCGTCAACATACAACAAATAATCCTCCGACATTTTCGCCCTCTCCAGCGGGATCCTACCACTGGCCACATCTTCCCATCTCCTCCCCTTTCGGCTTTCCGCAGAGACCACTCTCTCCGTAACTCTCTGTTCAATTCGTTCCTTCCCACCCAAAAGACCACCCTTCCCTGGCAATTTCCCTTGCAACCGCAGGTAATGCTACACTTGTCGCGTTACCTCACCCCTCGACTCCATCCAAGGTCCCAAGCTGTCTTTCCAGGTGCGGCAGAGGTTCACCTGCACCTCCTCCAACCTCATCCATTCCATCCGCTGCTCTAGGTGTCACTGCGCTACATCGGTGAGACCAAGCGCAGGCTTGACGATCGCTTCGCTCAGCACCTCCGCTCGGTTCTGATTAACCAACCTGATCTCGCGGTGGCTCACCACTTCAACTCCCCGTCCCATTCCCAATCCGACCTTTCTGTCCTGGGCCTCCTCCATGGCCAGAGTGAGTCCCACCGTAAATTGGAGGAACAGCACCTCATATTTCGCTTGGGTAGTTTACACCGCAGCGGTATGAACATTGACTTCTCCAATTTCAGGTAGTCCTTGCCTTCTCCCTCCTTCTCCTTCCCTGGTCTCACAAAGCCCACTCTCTCCGCCTCTTCCTTTCTTCTTCCCGCCCCCACACCTCAGTCTAAAGAAGGGTCTCGACCCGAAACGGCAACAATTCCTTCGCTTCATAGATGCTGCCTGACCCGCTGAGTTTCTCCAGCATTTATTTCTACCTGCGCTAGAGGGCGTCTTCGGTTTAGTCAACATTTGGAGATGACCATGAATGGAAGGACTCGTGGATGTCTGGGGAAAATGGACGCGGGGGTCACAGTCACTTGTCACTGCGGATGGCGGTGGTGGCACTTGTGGGCGGTCGGCCTTTCTCGCGAATCTATCTCAAATTGGTGAAATGTAGTGTAGTTTAGTTAGAAAACACAAGGCGGAAACAGGCCTTTCGGCCCATTGAGTACGAGTTGGCCAGCGATCCCCACACACCAAACACTAACAAGCACAAATTAGGGACAGTTTACTTTATTTTTACCAAGGCAACCGCCCTACACACCAGTACGTCTTTGCAGTGTGGGAGGAAACCGGAGCACCCGGAGAAACCCCTCGCGGGTCAAGGAGGGAACTTACAAACTCCGTACAGACAAGCACATGTCGTTGGGATCGAAGCCAGACACGAAGTGCTGGAGTAACTCAGGGAGACAGGCAGCATCTCTGGAGAGAAAAATGGGTGAAATTTCGGGGCGAGACCATTCTCAGCATTTTACGTCTATCTTTGGTTTAATCCAGCTGCATCTTAAGATGGGTCTATCTCCTTCGCTGCTGCTGCACCCGCTGAGTTTCTCCAGCTTTTTGTGTAACCCTGTGTATTTCCTTGATACAACGTTGGGATGGAACCCGGGTCTCTGGCGCTGTGAGGCCGCAACACTACCCGCTGCGCCACCGAGCCGCCTTCCACCTGGATTATTTACTTCAAAAGGAATCAACAAAAATAATTATCTTACCATATAGGTGGAATCTCCGGCCGGCGCGTGAGTAATTCCCTGCAAGATTAAACACAATACCCTCTGAATTACGTGCAGGAAGGAACTGCAGATGTTAGTTGAAACCGAAATTAAATATCTTGGAATTTATGTAACAAAAAGATTTGATTCTTTATTTAAATCCAACTTCCCACTATTATTGAATAAATTAAATAAGAACATTTTATATTGGAAAACTCTACCCATTTCAATGCTAGGTAAAACTAATGTAATAAAAATGATTTTTCTTCCGCAATTACTATAATCTTTTCCAATTAATTCCGATATATCTTCCTAAAAAAATCTTTAGGAAGGTGGACTCTCTAGTTACCAACTTTATTTGGGATTATAAGAGCCATAGAATAAATAAAAAACATTTATGTAAATTAAAAATAAATGGAGATTTAGCACTACCAAACTTTCTGTTTTATTACTGGACAGTTAATATTAAAAATATGAATTTTTGGTTAGTAGAGACAGATAAACAACCAATTTGGTTAAAAATGGAAAAAGAAGATTGTTCTCCTTTTGAGATTAGTTCAATAATATTTGCCAATATTAATTTAGGTAAGAAAACCTATAGTGAAAACCGTATAATAGAAAGTGGAATACGTATCTGGAAACAAATAAATAAAACATTAAAATTGAAATCTATACCATTAGCCCTTACCATTGTTAATAACGTTACGTTTAAACCTTCAATGATGGATAAAGGCTTTTTACAATGGAAAAACAAGGGAATTAATAAGATGGGCGATCTCTACAGGAAAAACTCCTTCCTTTCATTTCAAGAATTACAACAAATTTATGGATTACATTCCAAAGATTATTTTAGATACTTACAAATTAGAGACTATGTAAAAGCAAACACACAGGAAATTAGAAATAGACAGAAATTTTAGATGAATGTCTAAATAAACACCCGAACACAGAAAAATTGATATACATTTATAATATCCTATTGGAAAATGATGTCCCATTAACAGAAATATATAGACAATCATGGGAAAACGACTTAGGTCAAATTATTAGACCAGAAGTATGGGATGAAAGTTTACAACGCAAACACCACTGTTCGTTAAATGCTAGACACTCTCTTATACAATTTAAAATATTACACAGACTATGTTACTCAAAATCCAAACTACATAACATTTTTCCAAATGTATCTGCCATATGTGATAATGTCAGCACTTAGAAGCTAACTTGACACACTCATTTACAAATTGTGTAAACATTACAAAATTTTGGATAGAAATATTTAGGATAATTTCGAATGTTGTTAATATGAACCTGACACTTGACTCAAAGTTAATAATACTGGGAATACTGGAAACAGATCAATTAATAACAACGAATCAAATAATTTTTTATTGATTATAGTTTAATAATTGGGAAAAAATTAATATTAAAATTCTGGAAAGGTCCTACATCCCCCACAATCAAAATGTGGAATACAGAAATGTCGGAGACACTCCATCTGGAAAGATTGAGGCTCGTCCTCATGGACAGGTTGGATCTTTTCAGAGGGATATGGTCTCCATATATTGAATATCTGTGGAATTCTCTGCCACAGAAGGTAGTTGAGGCCAGTTCGTTGGCCATATTTAAGAGGGAGTTGGATGTGGCCCTTGTGGCTGAAGGGATCAGAGGGTATGGAGAGAAGGCAGGTACAAGATATTGAGTTGGATGATCAGCCATGATCATATTGAATGGCGGTGTTGGCTCGAAGGGCCGAATGGCCTGCTCCTGCACCTAATTTCTATGTTTCTATGTTTCTAATATCTACATGGTCAAAGTGGCTCGGTGCGAGAGCCTGACTGAGGCCTGAATAATAGAATAGATGAAGAATTACGTATAATAAATCATGGATATCTCTCCAACGATGGATAACTTTTTAATACTCCATTCACTTCCTTATTTTCGATTTTTTACCTCTATATTATTTTTCTCTGTCTTTTCTTACTTATTAAAAAAAATGTATAGAAATATAAAGTCTTAAATGTTAATATTAATAATATTATGAATGTATGTAAGAAGTATTTTCTATTAATATGTATGTACAACTAATAAAAAAAATATTCATCATAGGAAGGAACTGCAGATGTTAGTTGAAACCGAAGATAGGCACAAATAGCTGGACTACCTCAGCCGGACAGGCAGCATCTATGCAGAATAGGAAATAGTGACGTTTCAGGTCGAGACCTCCTTCAGACGGGGGAGGTAGTTGAGGCTGGGACTATCTCTGTCCCGCCCCCTCCCCTGACATCAGTCTAAAGAAGGGTCTCGACACGAAACGTCACCCATTCCTTCTCTCCAGAAATGCTGCCTGTCCCGCTTAGTTACTCCAGCTTCTTGTATCTACCCACCGTCTGAATTGTCTTTGATATTCAGAGAGCAGCGCAGCAGGGAGACAGGCCCTTCGGCCCCACTCGTCGATGCTGGCCAAAATTCCCCCATCTAATCCGCAGAGGGTGGTGGGTGTATGGAACAAGCTGCATGAGGAGGTAAATGAGGCTGGGACTATCCCAACATTTAAGAAACTGTTAGACAGATACATGGATAGGACAGGTTTGGAGAGATATGGGACAAACGGGGGCAATTGGGACTAGTGTAGATGGGGCATGTTGGTCATTGTGGGCAGGTTGGGCCGAAGGGCCTGTTTCCACTGTTTTAACTCTCTAACTAGGGCGCCCTGTTCAGAGTAATTCCGTGCATTTCAAGAATGTGTTTCTTCCTGGCGCCACCAGCCCTTCATCAGATCATAAGCCAAAGAAACAGGGTTAGGCCATTCAGCCCATTGAGACTATTCAACCATTGAATCAGGCTGATCTATTTCTCCCTCCTAACCCCATTCCCCTGTTTTCTCCCCACAACCGCTGACACCCGCACTAATCAAGAATCTACTTATCTCTGCCTTTGGAATATCCATTGAGCTGAGCGTCCAGGAGCGGAAAAGACTGCAAAAAGTTGTGACCACTGCCCAGTCCATCACCGGCACTGACCTCCCCACCATCGAAGCGATCCCGAGAAGTCGCTGCCTCAACAGGGCAGCCAACATCATCACGGACCCACACCGCCCCGGCCACACACTCATTTCACCTCTGCCACCGGGAAGAAGGTACAGGAGCCTGAATACTGTAACGTCCAGGTTCAGGAACAGCTTCTTCCCCGCAGCCATCAGGACAACACGACAACAAATAGGCTCTGAACTACAATAGACTATTTTTTTATTATTCCACTATATTTGTTGATTTATTGAGTACGTGTGCATGTGTATATATACGCACTGAACTTTTATTCTTCAGTTATATACTATGTTTACATATTCTGTTGTGCTGCAGCAAGTAAGAATGTCATTTTCATATCTGGGACACATGACAATAACACACTCTTGACTCTACAGCCTTCTGTGGCAATGGATTTCATAGTTTCGCCACCAGTTCGTGAGAAAGTTGAAGGTGTCTCACAAACGAGTCAGAGCAGGAAGCCTGGTGTCCCGTGTACATTACTGTTACGAAATCAATTCCAAGCGCGGTTCCTCAACCCCACTGTCACTTTTACAAAAGAACAAACTCATCTCATGAAAGAAAACCAGGTACCAACCTGTTTATTACCCGGGAGGTTTTCATAGGTTCTCAGTCCGTTCCCGGCATCTATGGCCGAGGTCGCTGCAGAAAGTAACAACGCGTTTAGTCACGAAGTCAAGGGCATCAGAATCATTTGTCCGGCATAAAGGAAGAATCTTCGGCCCGTTCCCACTGTACTAAATGTCAAGTGTCTCCAATTCATTCCCCGGTAATGAACCCATTAATCAGTGAAAACGGGACTAGTAACTGATATCAGATGATAGTCTGAATACCGCGGACTTCACTTTTCATAAGCTGCTATTTCCATTCCCCGCTCACGGGTTATCTTGATGAGTTCTGAGGATGGGTCCCTACCCGAAGCGTCACCTAACCGCGTTCTCCAGAGATACTGCCTGACCCGCAGAGTTACTCCAGCACTTTGCACCTGTCCACGTTCTCCACAGAGATGCTGCCTGACCCGCTGAGTTACTCCAGCACTTTGCACCTGTCCACGTTCTCCAGAGATGCTGCCTGACCCGCTGAGTTACTCCAGCACTTTGCACCTGTCCACGTTCTCCACAGAGATGCTGCCTGACCCGCTGAGTTACTCCAGTAACATCTTGCATAATTCGACACAGTTCCTTCTGTCTAAAATTCAACTACTTTAACGAGAGTTCATCAAATCAAATCCAACGGATACAGGCACTTTCCATCCACTCAGCGACAGGGCAGTTGGGAATCTAAAGGTCATAACTTCATGAGTGATAGAAGCAGAATGAGTCCATTCGGCCCATCCAGTCTACTCCGCCATTCAATCATGGCTGATCTATCTCTCCTTCCAAACCCCATTCTCCTGCCTTCTCCCCATAACTCCTACCTGCACTAATGAAGAATATATCTATCTCTTCCTAAAAAATATCCACTGACTTGTGGCCTCCACAGCCTTCTGTGGCAAAGAATCCCACAGATTCACCACCCTCTGACTGTAGAAATTCCTCCTCATCTCCTTCCTAAAGGAACA
This sequence comes from Okamejei kenojei, assembly GCA_035221665.1. Classification (NCBI taxonomy): domain Eukaryota; kingdom Metazoa; phylum Chordata; class Chondrichthyes; order Rajiformes; family Rajidae; genus Okamejei; species Okamejei kenojei. The sequence goes on along the minus strand of JAVHYY010000229.1, from coordinate 130,192 downwards.
TCCTTTATTTCTGGGGCTCACTCACTCTGAATTCAGAATTCACTCACTCTGTTCCCTTGGAGTCCTGTTCGCGGCGTATTTCGTCCCGGGTTCGGCTTTCGGTCTATACAAATATATAGAGGAAACAACGTCAACTTATAGATTAGTTCAGTTGAAGAGATACAGCGCGGAAACAGGCCCTTCGGCCCGCCGAGCCCGTGCCGACCAGCGATCCACGCACACCCACACTATCCTACACAGACTCGGGACAATTTACACTTATACCAAGGCGTTTAAAACCAACAAACCTGCACTATTTAGAGTGTGGGAGGAAATCTGAGATCTTGGTGAAAACACACGCAGGTCACGGGGAGAACGTATAAACTCCGTACAGACAGGTCCCGTAGTCGGGATCGAACCTGGGTCTCTGGGGCTGTGAAGCAGCAACTCCATTCATATGATCTCGTATAGGTGTATAAAATCGTGAGAGGAATACAAAGGGTGGGGGGTGTATGGAACAAGCTGCGAGAGACGGTGGTTGAGGCAGGGAGTATCCCACAAGTTAGGCAGGTATATGTGTAGGTTTGGAGGTATATGGACCAAACGCGAATAGGTGGGATTCTGTGGCTGGAACATGTTGGCCGGTATGGGCAAGCTGGGCCGAAGGGCCTGTATCCGCGCTGTATCACTCTATAACTTCTGCACATGAAAGACCCCCCCAAATTCCGCGGCAAACGCATTTACCCGCTTGTCTTCCTGGCGATCAGCCAACCGCCGACTCCGCCGATCAAACAGGCAGCAATTAGGCCGACAACGATGCCAGCGACGGCGCCAGGAGTGAGACAAGACCCGGTCTCTGAAACAGCGGCTAACGAAAACGCAAGCACAGAAACAGCATCAGAATAACCAGGTTAATACCCGGGATGGCGGGACTGACAAATGGGTAACGAATGGGTCGACTGGGCTTGTATTCATTGGAATTTAGAAGAATGAGAGAGGATCTTATTGAAACATATAAAATGTTTAAGCGTTTGGACAGGCTAGATGCATGAAAAATGTTCTTGCTGTTGGGGGCGTCCAGAAGCAGGGGTCGCACACTTTAAGAATAAGGGGTCGGCCATATAGGTCTGCGATGAGGCAAACCCTTTTCACCCAGAGAGTTGTGAATCTGTGGAATTATTTGCCGCAGAAGGCAGTGGAGACAGATCACTGGATGTCTTCAAGAGAATGTTCGATTTAGGTCTTATGGCTCACGGAATCAAGGGATATGGGGGAAAAGCAGGAACGGGGTACTGATCTTAGATGATCAGTCATGATGAATAGTGATGCTGGATTGAAGGGCCGAATGGCCTACTGCTGCACCCATTTTTCTATGTTTCTATGGCTCGGTGGGACGACTGTTCCACGCTGTTTCTCTAAACTAAGCTACAGGGAACGCATAGGTACATACACACGGTGACTTACCTGTGGCGGTTACCTGCACGGTGAGACGACTGCTCCTCTTGGTGATGTGGTTAATGACCAGACAAGTGTAATTCCCGCTGTTTGCCGAGCTGACTGAATCTAAGGTGTACTCCTGCCCGTTTTGTAGCCAGCTGCTCGCGTTGTGCCATTGATATTCACCTCCCGGTTCTGAGAGGGCGAGGCAGGTCAACGTCAGACTCGAGCCAACCATCGCCACAACCGGTGCCGGCGGTAGAATCCGGACCTTCTCCGGCCCGTCTGCGGAAAATAAAATAGATCAATCGCTGAAGAAGGGTGTGGAACGTAAACGTCACCCATTCCTTGTCTCCAGAGATGGTGCCTGTCCCGCTGAGTTACTCCACAATGTTATGTCTACCAAAAGAAAAGATACGTCGTTTGTGCCTTAGTGAATATGGTCAATATAAAACTGTTCATGAATGTGGAGGTGTGCGTTTTCATACTTTAGTTTACTTTAGAGTCCGCGCCCACCAGTGATCACTAACACCGTCCTACACACGCCAGGGGCCATTGTATACATACACCAAGCCAATTAACCTACGAACCTGTGCGTCTTTGGACAACCTGCACGTTTTTGGAGTGTGGGAGGAAATCGAAGATCTCCGAGATATCCCAAGCAGGTCATGGGGGGAACGTACAAATTCCGTGCAGACAGCACCCGTGGTCGGGATTGAACCCGGGTCTCCGGCGTTGCATTCCAGGTAAGTCAGCAACTCCCTGCTACCTTTGGGTAGAAAGTACAGGAGCCTGAGAACTGCAACGACTCGGTTCAGGAATAGCTGCTTCCCCACATTAAACCTGGCTCGGACAAAACTCTGAACATTAATACCCCTCCATCTGTTATTTGCACTTTATTAATGTATTAATTAATGTGTGTATTTAAGTATATAATTGTATTCGATGCTTACTATGTTCTGTTGTGCTATGCAAAGAAAGAATTTCATTGTCCTGTCAAGGATACATGACAATAAACTAGAAAGGATCTAGGAATAACTGTGCATAGTTCCCTGAAGGTGGAATCGCATGTAGATAGGGTGGTAAAGAAAGCCTTTGGTGTGCTGGCCTTTATAAATCAGAGCATTGAATATAGGAGTAGGGAAGTAATGTTAAAATTGTACAAGGCATTGGTAAGACCAATTCTGGAGTATGGTGTACAATTTTGGTCGCCTAATTATAGGAAGGATGTCAACAAAATAGAGAGAGTACAGAGGAGATTTACTAGAATGTTGCCTGGGTTCCAGCAACTATGTTACAGAGAAAGGTTGAACAAGTTAGGTCTTTATTCTTTGGAGCGCAGAAGGTTAAGGGGGGACTTGATTGAGGTCTTTAAAATGATGAAAGGGATAGACAGAGTTGACGTGGATAAGCTTTTCCCATTGAGGGCAGGGAAGATTCAAACAAGAGGGCATGACATGAGAATTAAGGGACAGAAGTTTAGGGGTAACGTGAGGGGGAACGTCTTTACTCAGAGGGTGGTGGCTGTGTGGAATGAGCTTCCAGCAGAAGTGGTGGAGGCAGGATCGATTTTAACATTTAAAAGTAAAGTGGATAGGTATATGGACGTGAAGGGAATGGAGGGGTATGGTCTGAGTGCAGGTAGATGGGACTAGGGGAAAACAAATGGTCGGCACGGACTGGAAGGGACGAGAGGGCCTGTTTCCGTGCTGTAATTGTTATATGGTTATATGGTTAATAAACACTTTTGACTTTGAACTCTACCGCTGTGCCACCGTGGCCGCCCTATCGCTAAATCTAAAGACTAGGAATGCCTCAGTACTTACAGAAAACATTCAGGTAGGTCTCCGCGCTGCCGTTGTTCAGTCCATTGCTTACGATGCATTTATACATCCCTGCGTCGGCCCTGCTCACTGGGTCGATGAGCAGAGTGTCTCCGGATATAGTTATCCTGTCATTCTGCCGGATGGGTTGAGTGTTGAATAACCATTCCCGCTTCAGTTGAGTTCCCTGGGAGCCGCAGGTCAACAAGACGGAGTCTCGGTGTTCCACCGGGTAAGAATTGTTGGATCGCAGATTGACATTCCCCACCAGTTCTGCGGAAGGAATAAATAGTTAAAACGCATGTCGCAAGGAACTGCGGATGCTGGTTCAAATCCAAGGTAGGCCCAAAGTGCCGGAGCAACTCAACCGGAGAGGCGGCATCTCTGGAGAGAAGGAATGGGTGGCATTTCGGGGGTTCGAGACCCATCTTCAGACTAAAGATTAAAACATGGCAGAGCATAGAAATATGGACACACAGCTCCGCTCGGTCCGCAAAAACCAACCCGACCTCCCGGTGGCTCAGCACTTCAACTCCCCCTCCCATTCCGTATCCGACCTCTCGGTCCTGGGCCTCCTCCACGGCCAGAGTGAGCAACACCGCAAGTTGGTGGAACAGCACCTCATATTCCGCTTGGGGAGTCTGCATCCTTTGGGCTTGAACATTGAATTTTCTCAATTCTGTTAACCCTTGCTGTCTCCTCCCCTTCCCACCTCTCCCTCAGTCCTCGGGCCCTGGCATTCCCTCTATCTCTATCTCCCTCCCCCACCCTAGTCGCACTAGCTTCTCATTTTCACACCACAAACAGCTTACAATGGCTTGTTCCCTTTATCATCGATACTTTTTTTCATATCTTTCATTCATTGTTCTTTATCTCTCCACATCACCGTCTATATCTCTCGTTTCCCTGATCCCTGACCAGTCTGAAGAAGGGTCTCGACCCGAAACGTCGCCTATCTGCTTCGCTCCTTAGATGCTGCTGCACCCGCTGAGTTTCTCCAGCTTTTTGTGTAACCCCCCACATAAAACATAGGTGCAGGAACAGGCCATTTGACCCTTCGAGACCCAGCCTATTTGACCCCTCCCTATAGCTCTCACCCTCAAGTCCTGGCAAATCCTCGTAAACCTTTTCTGAACCCTTTCAAACTTGACAATATCTTTCATATAACATGGTACCCAGAACTGAACACAATACTCTAAATGCGGTCTGACCAGAGTCGAGTACAACTGTAACATGACCTCCAAGATCAAACACACCCTGTGTTCTGCATTATTATGATTTGAATAAATACTTTATTCTCGCATGTGACTATACACAGCGCGTTTGTTTGTTTTGCATATCCAGGGTCATTAAGGGCGCCAAGCTCATGCTTAATCTTTGGGGAATGTTTAAAATGTATCATAAAGGATTGTAGTCGTGATAGATTTTGGAGATGACGTCTCCACTTGTGGCAGGATCTAGGACCAGAGGTCACTGCCTCAGAATTACAGGACGTTCTTTTAGCAAAGGAGGAATTTCTTTACTCAGACGATGTGAATCTGTGGGATTTTTTGCCACATACATAGAAATATAGAAACATAGAAAGTAGGGGCAGGAGTAGAGGCCATTCGGCCCTTCGAGCCAGCACCACCATTCAATATGATCATGGCTGATCATCCCACTCAGTATCCTGTACCTGCCTTCTCTCCATACCCCCTGATCCCTTTAGCCACAAGGGCCACATCTAACTCCCTCTTAAATATATAGCCAATGAACTGGCCTCAACTACCTTCTGTGGCAGATAATTCCAGAGACTCGCCACTCTCTGTGTGAAAAAAATCCTTCTCATCTCAGTCTTAAAGGATTTCCCCCTTATCCTTAAGCTGTGACCCCTTGCCCTGGACTTCCCCAACATCGGGAGCAATCATCCTGCATCTAGCCTATCCAATCCCTTAAGAATTTGGCAGTGGAGGCCACAAGTCGGTGGATATATTTAAGGCAGACATAGATAGATTGTTGATTAGTGCGGCTGTCAGGGGTTATAGGGAGAAGGCTGGTCAATGGGGTTCGGAGGCAGAGATAGATCAGCCATGATCGAAAGCCTTGACAGGCAGAATTGCCTAATTCTGTTCTTATCACAGTAACTCGAAGGGCCGAATGGCCTACTCCTGCACCTAATATCCATTGTCTGTCAACAGCGACGAAATCTCGAGGTGGATTTGTGTATTCAACATTATTTCGTACAATATGAAAAATCACTATAGTTGATTGACATATTTGATCCATTTTTGCCGCCTAGATCAATTAATTAGTGATTAATTATACTCGACGACAAGCAAATTAAAGCAATGTTGTACCTACCCTGAACATCGAGTAGTATTGATGAGGCGCGGTACCTTCTGGTCATATTGTTAAAGGCCTGACAGACATAACTCCCAATGTCTTTATTGGAAACATTGGGAAAGGTGAGTTGGGCTCCACTCTGGACCAAGTCACCTTGACGGTACCACCTCAACACGGCAGCTGGTTTAGACTCTGCAGAACAGGTTAAAGTGACGTCGGTCCCGGAAGTGTAAGCAGGGGTGTCGGGATCAGGAATTATAATCGGAAGATCCGGCCCGTCTACAACGAAGGCACAAAGAGACAAAAGAACAAGGGATTGTGGTGAATGCGAGGAAGAGGGAGAAGGGAAAGGGAAAGGGGAGCGGGAGTAGGGAGAGTGGCCCATCACCGTATGAAGCGCTCACCAACACGGCGACCGATGTACCGGATCAACAAGACACACGAGATACTATGCAGAACATAAGCACATAACTTAGAACATCGATCATCGAACAGTAAACATAGACACACAGAAAACAGGTGCAGGAATAGACCATTTGGCCCTTCAAGCCAGCACCGTCATTCAATATGAGCATGGCTGATCATCCAAAATCAGTACCGTTCCTGCTTTCCCCACATATCTCTCGATTCCGTTAGCCCTAAGAACTGTATCTAACTCTCTTGAAAACATCCAGTGAATTGGTCTCCACTGCCTTCTGTAGGAGAGAATTCCCCAAATTCACAACTCTCTGGGTGAAATTATTTTTCCTCGTCTCAGTCCTAAATGCCCCCCCCCCCCCCTTTATCCTTGAACTGTGACCCATGCTTCTAGACTCCCCCAACATGAGGGTCATTTTTCCTGCATCTGCTCTGTCGAATCCCTTAAGTATTTTACACATATTTATAAGATCCTCTCTCTGAAATATGATGAAAGAATGGATCGCCTGGGCTTCTATTCACTGGAGATTAGGATGAGAGGGGATCTTCTGGAACATAAAACTTCTTAGGGGATTGGACAGGCTAGTTTCAGAAGAAAATGTTCTCCATTTCTGCGGAGTCCAGAACCGGGTTCACAGTTTAAGAATAAGGGGTCGGCCATTTTTGACCTGAGATGAGGAAAACCATTTTCTCCCAGAGAGTTGTGAATCTGTGAAATTCACTGCCATAGAAGGCAGTGGAGGTCAATTCACTGGATGTTTTCAAGAGAGAGTTAGATTTAGGTCTTAGGCCTAATGGAATCAAGGGAAATGGGGAGAAGGCAGGAACGGGGTTACTGATTTTGGATGATCAGCCGTGATCAAATTGAATGGCGTTGCTGGCTTGAAGCGCCGAATGGTCCACTCCTACAGCTATTTTCTATGTTTCTGTGTTACTTCAAATATGTCCATGGCTCTTTTCACACCCGAAAGCATCCAGACTTATGTCTGGAAAGATGGATCACAATTGATTGAATAGAAATAATGTTATATTTTTGAATCGGAAATGTTTGCAATTGGTTGGATTGTGCAGAAAGACGCAGAGAGTAAATTCGAGGTAAAGCCAAGTTGTGGTATTGCAGGAGCAGACCCACAACAGGTCAGGTGGAAGTTATTACAAGTCCAGCTGAGGAGGTATTACAATGCTTGCTCTTTGTATGAATGCCAGCGGCCCAATGATACGTTCATAAGCGATAGGAGAAGCATTGGGACATTCGGCCCCATCAAGTCTACTCCGCCATTCAATCACGGCTGATCTATCTCCCCCTCCTAACCCCATTCTCCTGCCTTCTCCCCATAACCCCTGACACTCGTACTAATAAAGAATCTGCCTGTCTCTGCCTTAATATTATCCATTAATTAACCATATAATCATATAACAATTACAGCACGGAAACAGGCCCTCTCGGCCCTTCCAGTCCGTGCCGACCATTTGTTTTCCCCTAGTCCCATCTACCTGCACTCAGACCATACCCTTCCATTCCCTTCACGTCCATATACCTATCCACTTTACTCTTAAATGTTAAAATCGATCCTGCCTCCACCACTTCTGCTGGAAGCTCATTCCACACAGCCACCACCCTCCGAGTAAAGAAGTTCCCCCTCACGTTACCCCTAAACGTCTGTCCCTTAATTCTCATGTCATGATTAGGCCTGTACAGCCTTCTGTAGCAATGCATTTCACAGATTCACCACCCTCTGACTAAAGACATTCCACCTGCTACCTAAAAGAACATCCTATAATTCCAAGGCTATAACCTCTAGTCCTGGACACTCCCACTTGCGGAAACATTCTATCCACATCCATTCCCTCTTTCTAGCGCTGTTGCCTGTTCCGCTGAGTTGCTCCAGCATTTGCGTGTCTATCTTCCATGTACATCACCATCTGCAGTTCCTTCCTACACATTCCCCCCGTTCCTCTCGATCCCAACTAGTCACTATTTTCCGGTCATACGATGATAAGGGCTAAGAGTAAAATTAGGCCATTCGGCCCATCAAGTCTACCCCGCCATTCAATCATAGTTGATCTATCTCTCCCTCCGAACCCCATTCTCCCGCCTCTGACTCCTGTCTATAATGTTTATAGTTGCTGAGTTTGGAGCTAAAGTTCTATCATGAGAGTGGAACAATAATTTCTGAAGTTATGGATTTGATTCTACAAGAGCCGAAGTGAAAATCGAACTTGTCTTTCTTCCGACGGACCAGAACTCTTTGGGCCTAGACTTACAGTGATAGAGTCATAACTTTATACAGTGTGGAAACAGTCCCCACGGCCCAACTTGCCCACAGCGGCCAACACGTCCCAGCTACACTAGTCCCAGCTGCCTGCGTTTGGTCGATATCCCTCCAAACCTGTCCTATCCATGTACCTGCCTGTTTCTTAAACGTTGCAATAGTCCATACCTCAAATTTCACCTCTGTCAGCGTGTTCCATACACCCACCACCCTTTGTGCGAAAAAGGTACCTCTCAGATTCCTATGAAATCTTTTCCCCTTCCCCTTAAACCTACGTCCTCTGGTCCTCGATTCCCCTTCTCTGGGCAAGAGGCTCTGTGCACCTATCCGATATATTCCTCTCGTGATTTTGTACACATCTATTGCTATCCCTTTATCCTCCTGCGCTCCACGGAATAGAACCCAGCCTGCCCCAACCCCTCCCTATAGCTCACACTCTCCGGACCTGGCAACATCCTCTTAAATCTCTCTTCGCCCTTTCAAGCTTGCCAATATTCTACCTATAACACGGCGCCCAGAACTGAACACAATATTCTAAATGTGGTCTCACCACCATCTTATACAGCTGGAACATGACCTCCCAACTTCTCTACTCAATACTCTGACTGATGGAGGCCAATGTACCCAAAGCCTTTTTGTCCACCCTATCTACCTGCGACTCGACCTTTATAGAGCCATGCACCTGTACTCCAAGATCCCTCTGCTCTACAACACTACGCAGAGGCCGAGCATTCTCTGTGTAGGTCCTGCCCTTATTGGACGTCCCAAAGAGCAACACCTCACATATCTCTATATTAAAAGAGTTTATCCATGTGATGCGCTTTTCCCCAATGCCGCCACCCCCCCCCCCCCCCCCCTCAACCTCTCACTGCCCTCTCTCCCCCGAATCATCTCGCTCAGCAGGACTGGTAACACGTGGTGAATGATGGCCCGGCCACTTACAAAATACATTGAGATGGAACGGCTCGCTTGTCTCCGCGCTAAGCGGGTTGGAGGCCCGGCAAGAGAACGGCCCGTCCACCCGCAACACTCCGGTAATGGTGAGTGTGGTGTTAGAGACGCTCAGTTCCAACCTGCCGCCGTTAGGTATCACGCTATTGTCTTCAAGCCACGTGTAAGAGACGTCAGTGCCTGCAGCGACGCAGGTCAAGATCACGGTGCCATTGTATTCGATGAAGCTGCTGGAATTGGAGGTGATATTGGGTGTGGATACAGGCTCTGTTAAAAACACAGGAGGTTAGTGCACAGGTGAGCAAGGAACAAAACCCAGAAGAGGATGGATTAATTAAAGATGGGGACAGTGCGGAATAAGAACGTGTTAGAGGAAACTGGCGTCCAGGTTCAGGATCAGCTTCTTCCCAACGCCAAGCAGGCAATGGTGGACACTGCCCAGTCCATCACAGGTACTGACCTCCCCACCAGCAAAGGTCCATCACAGACGCTGACCTCCACACCAGCAAAGGGCCATCACAGAAACTGACCTCCACACCAGCAAAGGTCCATCACAGGTACTGACCTCCCCACCATCAAAAGTCCATCACATATACTGACCATCTACAAGAGGCGCTGCCTCAACAGGACAGCCAGCATGATCAGAGACCCGCGCCACCCTGGCCATTCTCTCATTTCATTCCTGCCATCGCAGCATAACATAACTTAGCGAGTTGTGAGTCTGTGGAATTCTCTGCCCCAGAGGTCGGTGGAGGCCGGTTCTCTGGATACTTTCAAGAGAGAGCTATATAGGGCTCTTAACGATAGCGGAGTCAGGGGCTATGGGGAGAAGGCGGGAACGGGGTACTGATTGTGATCACATTGAATGGTGGTGCTAGCTCGAAGGGCCGAATGATCTACCCCAGCACCTATTGTCTATAATATATGTCCTATAACATGGTGCCCAGAACTGAACACAATACTCTGAGTGTGGACAGACCAGCGTCTTGTACAACTGCAACAAGACCTCACAACTTCCGTAGACTTAATACTCACCTATGACGGCGATGTTTCGCGAAGAGGAACTTGACCTTTTGGTCACAGTGTTAAACACCTGGCAGGTGTAGCTTCCCGCGTCATTGACGCCAACGGCCGCAACGACTAGTTGCTGCCCGCTTTGTTGGAACAGCCCATTGAAGAGCCATTGATATTCTGGGGCGGGTTTCGAAACAGCAGAACAGGTGAGAGACGGGTTCGTGCCAGAGATGTGAGCGCCTGCTCGGGGCTGACGGAGATATTAACACTTTCCGGTCCGTCTAGAAGAAAATTCAGAGTGGAGTCTGCAGACTTCCTTCCATTAGGGGGGAGGGGGCGAGCGTATGGGCTGCGAAAGGAAATCTCCATCCCGCCACCAGGCGACTACTAGACGGAAGCAGACAGACACTAGACCGAGGCCACACCAGACTAGTCTACAGGGCATAGGAATGGAAACAATCCCTCTAGAGTTAAATGATGCAGAGATGCTGCCTGCCCGCTGTGTTACTCCCGCATTTTGTGTCTATCCAATTTCATCTTCATCAGTGATACGAGCAAAATTAGGCCATTCAGCCCATCACGTCTTCTCCGCCATTCAATCTTGGCCGATCTATCTCTCCCTCCTAACCGCATTCTCCTGCCTTCATCCCCACAACCCCTAAACTAATCAAGAATCTATCTCTATCTCTGCCTTCAAATTGTCCATCGAGTTGGCACGCACAGCCGTATGTGGCAATGGATCCCACAGATTCACCACCCTCTGACAGCCCGAGGAAGGGTCTCGACCCGAAAGGCCACCAATTCCTTCTCTCCAGAGATAATGCCTGTCCCGCTAGCTTACTCCAACATTTTGTATCTATCTAAGTACATTCCTCCTCCCTAAAGGAACGTCCTTTAATTCTGAGGCTGTGCCCTCTTGTCCTAGACTCTCCCACGAGTGGAGACCTCAACTACTTCCCCCGGCCGCTGGACGTCCTGTGTGAAAAAGACTACCCATCAGATTCCTATTAAATCTTTTCCCCTTCACCTGAAACCTATGTCCTCTGGTCCTTGATTGCCCCACTCTGAGCAAGAGACTGAGCCACTACCCGATCTATTCCTCTCGTGATTTTATACCCTTCTAGAAGATCATCCCTCATCCTCCTGCGCTCCAAGGAATTGAGTCCCAGCCTGCCCCAACCCTTTCCCTGTAGCTCTGGCCCCTCGACTCCTGGCGACATCCGCGTAAATCTTCTCTGCCGCCCTTTGACACGGTGCCTGGAACTGAAGACAATACTCTAAATGCGTCCTCGACATCATCTTGTACAACTGCAGCACGACCTCGCAACTTCTACACTCATCTGTAACGCAGCTGTAACTGTTCTTCACGGATGGAGGAATCGGGAAAATCATCTGGAAAGTCTATCCACGCGGTAACAGGAAGTATTGCATTGTATCTTCCCAGTTGGGACTGAAGACGACCTCCGTGTACGCCAGCGTTGCCTGTAAAGATCTCGGTGGAACTTCATGGGGCGTCACTGACGTTGGCGGCCTAAGATTAGTTTGATAATGTGTCAGATGTTGCCTTAATTTTTGGCGACAGATTTCTTTGAGTTTACTTGCCGGCACGCCCCGAAGGTCTGAGACAGAAATTGTTTCCAAACCTTCTGAAGAGCAACGAGAGACCAAGCAAATGACCGAGAAATAACACCCAGAGAATCAGAAGGACTGTGATCCGTGGGGCGATGGGCTGAGGTGGAATTTAGACGCTGCCCATTGCAAAATGGTTTGACAAATGGAACGGTAGAATGCTCTTGTAGAAACAAGGAACTGCAGATGCTGGTCCATACACAAATGGACACAATATTCCTACAGTAGCTCAACGGGTCGGGCAGCATCTCTGGAGAACACGGATAGGTACAAAGTGCTGGAATAACTCAGATGGTCAGGCAACATCTCTGTGGAGAACCTGGACAGGTACAACGTGTTGGAGTAACTCAGATGGTCAGGCAACATCTCTGTGGAGAACGGGGCAGGTACAAAGTGTTGGAGTAACTCAGATGGTCAGGCAACATCTCTGTGGAGAACGTGGACAGGTACAAAGTGTTGGAGTCACTCAGATGGTCAGGCAACATCTCTGTGGAGAACGTGGACAGGTACAAAGTGCCGGAGTAACTCAGCGGGATCAGGGAAAAGCTATGGAGAACATGGAAATGAGACCCTTCTGCAGTCTGGAAATGGTGACCCTGGGCGGCACAGTGGTAGAGTTATTGCCTCACAGCGCAAAGACCCGGGTTCGATCCTGACCTCGGGTGACGTGTGTACGCACTTTCCACGTTCTCCCCGTGACCTGCGTGGGGTTTTCTCTGGGTGCTCCGGTTTCCTCCCACACTCGGTTAATTGGCTTTGGTAACAATAGTAAATTGTCCCGACAGGGTAATCGCTGGTCGGTGCCAACACGGTGGGCCGAAGAGCCTGTTTACACGCGCTATCTCTAAAGTCTAATGCCTTATGGTCACCTCTCCATGTTCTCCAGTGATGATGCCTGACCCGGTGAGATACTCCAGCACTTTGCACCTGTCCACGTTCTCCAGAGATGCTGCCTGCCCCGGTGAGATACTCCAGCACTTTGCACCTGTTCACGTTCTCCAGAGATGCTGCCTGACCCGGTGAGATACTCCAGCACTTTGTAGCTGTCCACGTTCTCCACAGAGTTGCTGCCTGCCCCGCTGAGTTACTCCTGCACTCTGTGATCTTTGGGGAAGAATCATCATCCATTCCCCTCGTGGACCAGTGAGATTATTGGCGGAGATTGTTGTCTCAAAGCCCATTGTCCCTCGCATCCAGTCCCCGCCCCTCCTTGATTGGGACGATGGAGAAGCGACCGTTCATTAGATCGCGCCCGCCTCCGTGGTGACCACTTACAGCTGGCGTCCAGAAGGAATGGCTCGCTGGTGTTTGTGTTGACCGGGTTGGACCCAGTGCAGGTGAACTCCTTGTCCGATCTGAGCACGCCGGAGATGGTGAGAGTGCGGTTGCCGTTACTCAAGACCAGCCGGCCGCCCGGGCTGAGCGCCAGGCCGTTCCTGGACCAGGAATATGAGACATCCGTGCCCGCGGCCGCGCACGCTAAAGTCACCGTGTCATTGTGTTCTACAGGGCGGGGGTCATTGGATGTGATGACAGGCTGAGAGACGGGTTCTGTTAAAAACACAGCGAGATGATTCATTACCGGCATGGATCACCCCGCGACCACTAACTAATACCCTCCAGAATACTTCACACATCTGGCTTCAGAGATCGCAGAAGCTGAAAAGTTGGAAACTGCCAGCATGGGTGGAGAGAACAAACAAGGTTGAAGTTTAGGTATCAGCTGCTCCAAATCGGTGGGACCAGGCGCAGGCCCCGGGGGGGTGGGGGATGGGAGCGGGGAAAAAGAAAGGAAGAGGCCGAGACAGTAGGACTTGTGGGAGAAGTGGGGAGGGGGGGGGGGGGGGGGGGGGACAGAGGGAGAAGGCAAGGACTGTCTGAAATTGGAGGACAATGTTCATACCGCTGGGGTGTAAACTGCCCAAGCGAAATATGAGGCGCTGTTCCTCCAATTTGCGCTGGGTCTCACTCTGACCATGGAGGAGGCCCAGGACAGAAAGGCTAGATTGGGAATGGGAGGGGGAGTTGAAGTGCTGAGCCACCGGGAGATCAGGTTGGTTATTGCGAACGGAGCGGAGGTGTTGGGCGAAGCGACCGCCAAGCCTGCGCTTGGTCTCACCGATGTAGAGCAGTTGACACCTGGAACGGTGGATGCAGTAGATCAGGTTGGAGGAGCTGCAGGTGAACCTGTGATGTTATCTCAACTGATTGGAAGTGTGCAAAACAAAGTGTTTCACTGTACCTCGGAATACATGAGAAAAATAAATCCAAAGGAAATGTTAAACCCAGATCAAGACCCAAAGATCTCTTGCCCCCTGTTCAAGCCAATCCGTATCGGCAAAAACAGGACAGAACCCAAATGGGGCTGATGTGTTTTTTGAACTTCCAATTGGACCGATCTAAAAAAAGGGGAGAGGCAAAACTCAAAACGATGCAAGGGTTACTTGAAATTAGAGAAATCAATATTCATACCGCTGGCAGTAAGTGGCGCGGGAACACATGGAACAAATAGAGTTCTTAAAGCTAGCGGAGTCAGGGGATATGGGGAGAAGGCAGGAACGGGTACTGAATGGGGATGATCAGCCGTGATCACAGTGAATGACGGTGCTGGCTGGAAGGGCCGAATGGCCTGCTCCGGCACCTATTGTCTATTGGCTCTTGTCTATGAAGGAGGAAATGAACATTAAGTCACCACAGGTCAACGGTGAAGGAGGAAGTACTGATAAATAAAGTTCCAGCAGGGTGATAAACAAACAGCGATAATGCTTCAACACACCTCAGAACAGTGGAGAAAGTTAACACACGCACCACTTTCCACACGCCTCAATATAACTTCCAGTAACCCTTAGAGGCGTCTCGACCCGAAACGTCACCCATCCCTACTCCCCAGAGATGCTGCCTGTCCCGCTGAGTCACTCCAGCATTCTGCGCACATCTTCCATTCACAGCGAGAATAAAATTTTAATGATAATTCGAGAGTTAATGATTGAACAAGATCGAAGTCAAACTCACCGAGTGCGTGCAGTGTGATTGTCGCTGAGGCTTGGACGCCGCCTACTGTAGTGAGTGTCACTGTGTAATCCCCGTTGTCCGACTCGTTCACCGACCTCAGCACCAGCGACCCGCTGGTGAAGTTTAAATTCACCCGTGACCTGTACTCAGGATCGATCAGCTCGGCTGTTCCGACCCACGTGACGATCCTTTTCGATTTGAAATCCCAGGTTCCGCTGGAGATCGCACTTGACGGCCGCACCGTGAACTCCGCGTCTCCCCCGATGCGGACATAGATGTCGCTCTGTGCCGGCTCGACGGTAAACCCCTGCGACCTGCCTGAGGATGAGAGACGCGCATGAGAGCGGGGGAAAGTTCACAAGTGATAGGAGCAGAATTAGACCATTCGGCCCATCAGGGCTACCCCGCCATTCCATCATAGCTGACCTATCTCTCCCTCCTAACCCGAATCTCCTGCCTTCTCCCCATAACCCCTGACACCCGCACTAATCAAAAATCTATTTATCTCTGCCTTAAATGTATCCACTGACTTGTGGCCTCCACCGCCGTCTGTGGCAAAGAATCCCACAGATTCACCACCCTCTGACTGAAGACATTCCTCCTCAACTTACTAAAAGAAGGTCCCTTTAATTCCGAGGCTGTGCCCTCTGATCCTAGACTCTCTCACTGGTGGAAACATTCTCTCCACATCCACTCTATCCAGGCCTTTGACTCTGCTGCAAGTTTCACTGAGGTTCCCCCTCGTTCTTCTAAACTCCAGCGAGTACAGGCCCAGTGCCCACAAACGCTCATCATGTTAATTCCGTTACCTTATCATAAATTGACCCTTCCTAAGTTAATTGCGAGGCTGTGCCCTCTGGTCCTAGACTCCCCCCACGAAGCGGAAACATCCTCTCCACATCCACTCTTATCCCGGCCCGTGTGTACACTTGGTTTGAATTTAATTCGGCCGTTCCCCGCGACCCGCTCGGCGACAAACTACCGCGGCGTCGGTCTGAGAGAGCGACGCTTACCCGTGGATATGAGGAGGCAAAAGGCGAGCGCGGTCAGCGGCATCAGCGCCATCCCGTGCGAGCAGCGTCCGTCTCGGTGACACTCACACACTGAGCCGCGCTTCCTGATTTCAGCTTCACCTGAGACCAGAGTCCAGTTAAAGGCGGCGCCGCAGATGATTGGACCCGTTACTGACCGATAACACCCCGCCCCTCCCCTCTTAAAGCGCACGGCTTTAATGTCAGAAGAGGGCACACCTTCAATGGAGATTTAAGAGGCTTGTTGATCAGTTGTATGACTTGGCCGCTCATGCATGGCGCAGGTGTTTGGCAAGTTCCTGTTTCTGCCGCACTGTTCTGTGTTGTTCCTCTTTCCATGGAAGCACACACACACACACACACGCACACGCACACACACACACACACACACACTACTATCTACCTCGTTGGTGACCCTAGGACTATCCTTGATCGGACTTTGTTGGCTTTACCTTGCACTAAACCTTATACCCTTATCATGCATCAAAACACTGTAAGTGGCTCGATTGTATGCGGGTCAGGCAGCATCTTTGGAGAACGTGGACTGGTACAAAGTGCTGGAGTAACTCAGCGGGTCAGTACGGGTGTCATTGGTTATGGGGAGAAGGCAGGAAAATGAGGTTAGGAGGGAGAGATCGACATAGGACCATAGAAACATAGAAAATAGGTGCAGGTGTGGGCCTTTCGGCACCGCCATTCAATATAGTCATGGCTGATCATCTAAAATCAGTACTCTGTTCCTGCTTTCACCCCATATCCCTTGATTCCTTTAGCCCCAAGAACCACATCTAACTCTCTCTTGAAAATATCCAGTGAATTGGCCTCCACTGCCTTCTGTGGCAGAGAAACCCACAGATTCACAACTCTCTGGATGATTTTTTGTTTCCCGTATCCCAGTCCTAAATGGTCTCCCCCTCATTCATAAACTGAGTGGTGGTAAACATGTTATGATTGAAAGGCGGGGTAGACTGATTGGGCCGAATGGCCAACTTTTGCAGCAATATCTTGCAGTCTGAGTTGGGCCTCAGGGCTTGTTTACCAGTTGTATGACTTGGGCATTTATGGTTGGCAAGTTCCTGTTTCTGCCGTACTGTTCTGTTTTGTTCCTTTTTCCATGGACACACACACACACACACACATATATATATATATATTTACTGACCATCTTCTTTTGTTCATACATCAGAAAGTATCAAGGATGTCCATCCATCTATCCCTCGCCCTCACTTCGGTAAATCCGACCATACTGTGGTGCTGCTTCTTCAGGAAATGAAGAGCGCACCCCCTGAGATGAGGACTGTTCAGAGCTGGGGGGGGGGGGGGGGGTGGGGGGGAGAAGAACAACTCCAGCACTGTTTGGAGTCTGTAGACTGGCAACGTTCAGGCACACGGCAACGGAATTGAACGAATACACCACAGTCGTTGCAGACTTCATAAAGAAATGTGTGGAGGGCAAAATCCTTCCGACTGTTTCCCAATCAGATACCTTGGATGAACTATGAGGTCCACACTCTTCTGAAGATCTTCGGCGTTCATGGCTGAAGATACAGAGGTCTACAGGAAGTCCAGATACGACCTTGGTAAGGCCACTTTAAACGCCAAAAGGCACTTTTGCTCCAAGCTGGAGGATGAGACAGATGTTCGACAGCTGTGGTGGGGCTTGAATGCCATCACCTCCTACAAGGCGAAATCAGGAGAAAACTCAAATGTCAGCGAACCATCACTCTCGGACGAGCTCAATGCGTTTTACGCACGCTTCGTTAGGGAGAACACTGAATTGCCTTCCCGAGCCCCCATTCGCTGTGATGGTATTTCAGTCTCAGTCACAGAGGCCGACGTCAGGAAATCCTTGAGAGGGGTGAACTCTCGAAAAGCGCCTGGACCTGATGGCATACCCGGTCGTGTTCTAAAAACCTGTGCGGACCAACTGGCTGGAGTTTTTATGGACATTTTCAACCTCTCACATCTGAGGTCTGAGGTTCCCACCTGCTTTAAAAGGGCATCAATTATACCGGTGCCCAAGAAGAGCAAGGTGACGTGCCTCAATGACTATCGACCTGTGGCACTAACGCCTGTGGTGATGAAGTGCTTTGAGAGGTTGATCATGGCGCAAATCAACTCCTACCTCGACAAAAACCTGGACCCACTGCAGTTCGCTTACCGCCACAACAGATCAACGGTGGATGCGATCTCGCTGGCCCTCCACTCCGCTCTGGACCACTTGGGCAACACAATCTCATATGTCAGGCTGTTATTCATTCATTATAGATCGGCATTTAGCACAATCATCCCTTCCAAGCTGGTTACCAAAAACTCGCAGAACTGGGTCTCTGCGCATCCCTCTGCAATTGGATCCTCGACGTCCTCATTCACAGACCACAGTCTGTTCGTATTGGTGGAAATGTGTCAGACTCGATAACAATCAGCACGGGAGCACCTCAAGGCTGCGTGCTCAGCCCCCCTGCTGTACTCACTCTATACTCATGACTGCGTAGCCGGTCACAGTGCGAACTCCATCATGAAGTTCGCTGACGACACCACAGTTGTGGGACCTATCACTGATGGGGATGAGTCGGAGTACAGAAGAGAGATCGAGCGACTGTCCATATGGTGCCAGCACAATAACCTGGCCCTCAACACCAGCAAAACCAAGGAACTGATTGGGGACTTTGGAAGGGAGAGGATGGGGACCCACAGTCCCGTTTATATCAACGGGTCGATGGTTGAAAGGGTCAAGAGCTTCAAATTCCTCGGCGTGCACATCTCTGAAGATCTTTCCTGATCCGAGAAAAGGAGGAATTGAGTGAACTCCAGGTTAGTCGGGAAGTGGTGTTGGGTAAATTGAATGCATTAAAGGCCGATAAATCCCCAGGGCCAGATAGGCTGCATCCCAGAGTACTTAAGGAAGTAGCTCAGGAAATAGTGGATGCATTAGTGATAATCTTTCAAAACTCTTTAGATACTGGAGTAGTTCCTGAGGATTGGCGGGTAGCTAATGTAACCCCTCTTTTTAAGAAGGGAGGGAGAGAGAAAACGGGGAATTACAGACCAGTTAGTCTAACATCGGTAGTGGGGAAACTGCTAGAGTCAGTTATTAAAAATAGGATAGCAGCACATTTGGAAAGTGGTGAAATCATTGGACAAAGTCAACATGGATTCATGTCTGACGAATCTTGTGGAATTTTTCGAGGATGTAACTAGTAGCGTGGATAGGGGAGAACAAGTAGATGTGGTGTAGCTGGATTTCCAGAAGGCTTTCGACAAGGTCCCACATAAGAGATTAGTATACAAACGTAAAGCATACGGCATTGGGGGTTCAGTATTGATGTGGATAGAGAACTGGCTGGCAACAGAAAGCAAAGAGTAGGAGTAAACGGGTCCTTTTCACAATCGCAGGCAGTGACTAGTGGGGTACCGCAAGGGTCCGTGCTGGGACCCCAGCTATTTACAATGTAAATTAATGATCTGGATGAGGGAATTGAAGGCAATATCTCCAGGTTTGCGGATAACACTAAGCTGGGGGGCAATGTTAGCTGTGAGGAGGATGCTAGGAGACTGCAAGGTGACTTGGATAGGCTGGGTGAGTGGGCAAATGTTTGGCAGATGCAGTATAATGTGGATAAATGTGAGGTTATCCACTTTGGTGGCAAAAACAGGAAAGCAGACTATTATTTAAATGGTGGCCGATTAGGAAAAGGGGAGATGCAGCGAGACCTGGGTGTCATGGTACACCAGTCATTGAAAGTAGGCATGCAGGTGCAGCAGGCAGTGAAAAAAGCGAATGGTATGTTAGCTTTCATAGCAAAAGGATTTTGAGTACAGGAGCAGGGAGGTTCTACTTCAGTTGTACAGGGTCTTGGTGAGACCACACCTGGAGTATTGCGTACAGTTTTGGTCTCCAAATCTGAGGAAGGACATTATTGCCATAGAGGGAGTGCAGAGAAGGTTCACCAGACTGATTCCTGGGATGTCAGGACTGTCTTATGAAGAAAGACTGGATAGACTCGGTTTATACTCTCTGGGATTTAGGAGATTGAGAGGGGATCTTATAGAAACTTACAAAATTCTTAAGGGGTTGGACAGGCTAGATGCAGGAAGATTGTTCCCGATGTTGGGGAAGTCCAGGACAAGGGGTCACAGCTTAAGGATAAGGGGGAAATCCTTTAAGACCGAGATGAGAAAGACTTTTTTCACACAGAGAGTGGTGAGTCTCTGGAACTCTCTGCCACAGAGGGTAGTTGAGGCCAGTTCATTGGCTATATTTAAGAGTGAGTTGGATGTGGCCCTTGTGGCTAAGGGGATCAGAGGGTATGGAGAGAAGGCAGGTACGGGATACTGAGTTGGATGATCAGCCATGATCATATTGAATGGCGGTGCAGGCTCGAAGGGCTGAATGGCAATAATGTCCTTCCTCAGATTTGGAGACCAGAACTTAGAAACATAGAAACATAGAAATTAGGTGCAGGAGTAGGAAGTTCTGGTCTCCAAATCTGAGGAAGGACATTATTGCCATAGAGGGAGTGCAGAGAAGGTTCACCAGACTGATTCCTGGGATGTCAGGACGGTCTTATGAAGAAAGACTGGTAAGACTCAGTTTATACTCTCTAGAATATAGGAGATTGAGAGGGGATCTTATAGAAACTTACAAAATTCTTAAGGGGTTGGACAGGCTAGATGCAGGAAGATTGTTCCCGATGTTGGGGAAGTCCGGGACAAGGGGTCACAGCTTAAGGATAAGGGGGGAATCCTTTAGGACGGAGATGAGAAGGACCTTTTTCACACAGAGAGTGGTGGGTCTCTGGAACTCTCTGCCACAGAAGGTAGTTGAGGACAGTTCATTGGCTATATTTAAGAGGGAGTTAGATGTGGCCCTTGTGGCTAGGGGGAGCAGGGGGTATGGTGATAAGGCAGGTACAGGATACTGAGTTGGATGATCAGCCATGATCATATTGAATGGCGGTGCAGGCTCGAAGGGCCGAATGGCCTACTCCTGCACCTAATTTCTATGTTTCTATGAGAACACAGATACAATCATAAAGAAAGCACATCAGCGCCTCTACTTCCTGAGAAGATTACGGAGAGTCGGTTTGTCAAGGAGGATTCTCTCTAACTTCTACAGGTGCACAGTAGAGAGCTTGCTGACCGGTTGCATCGTGGCTTGGTTCGGCAACTTGAGTGCCCCGGAGAGGAAAAGCCTACAAAAAGTAGTAAGCACTGCCCAGACCATCATCGGCTCTGACCTCCCTTCCATCGAGGGGATCTATTGCAGTCGCTGCCTCAAAAAGGCTGGCAGCATCATCAAGGACCCACACCACCCTGGCCACACACTCATCTCCCTGCTGCCTTCAGGTGGAAGGTACAGGAGCCTGAGGACTGCAACGTCCAGGTTCAGGAATAGCTGCTTCCCCACAGCCATCAGGCTATTAAACCTGGCTCGGACAACACTCTGAACATTAATAACCCATTATCTGTTATTTGCACTGATCAATTTATTTATTTATGTGTGCATTTACGTATATAATGGTATATGGACACACTGATCTGTTTTGTAGTCAATGCCTACTATGTTCTGTTGTGCAAAGTAAAGAAATAGTTTCATTGTCCTGTCAGGGACACATGACAATAAATTCTTTTAACTTTTGACTCTTTTGACTGACGTTTGACTTGTTTTCACTTTGAACTTGGTTTCGCTGGAAATTAGAAGGATGAGAGGGGATCTTATTGAAACATTTAAAATTATAGAAGGATTGGAAAAGCTAGATGCAGGAAAAATGCAGGGAGTCCAGAACCAGGGGCCACACACAGTCCAATAATAAAAGGGAGTCTGTTTAAAACAGAGATGAGAAAAAAACGTTTTCACCCAGAGAGTTGTGAATTTGTGGAAGTCTCTGCCACAGAGGGCAGTGGAGGCCAATTCACTGGATGGATTTGAAAGAGAGGTTAGATAAAGCTCTTAGGGCAAGGGGCATCAAGGGATATCCAAACTCAGCGGTCTTGGCATCTCCACTTCCCTCTGCAATTGGACACTGGATTTCCTCACTAACAGACCACAGTCTGTTAGGGTCAACAACCTCACCTCCTCCACTATAACACTGAACACCGGCGTGCCACAGGGCTGTGTGCTCAGTCCTCTCCTCTACTCCCTCTTCACCCATGGCTGCATCCCCAAGCATGGCTCCAACGCCATCATAAAATTTGCCGACGACACCACGGTGGTAGGACTGATCAGCGACAACGACGAGTCAGCCTACAGGGAGGAGGTCCAGCACCTGACAACCTGGTGTGCCAATAACAACCTCGTCCTCAACTCCCAGAAGACGAAGGAAATCATTGTTGACTTTAGAAAGAACAGAGGGGGCAGACACACTCCCGTCCATATAAACTGGGACTGAGGTGGAGCGGGTCTCCAACTACAAATTCCTCGGGGTACACATCTCGGAGGATCTGTCCTGGTCCTTCAACACCTCCAAGCTGATCAAAAAGGCGCAGCAGCGCCTTTACTTTGAGGAGGCTCAAAAAAGCCCACCTGTCCGCCCAGATCCTGACCAGCTTTTACCGCTGTACTATCGAAAGCATCCTGACCACCTGCTTTACGGTCTGGTACAGCAGTTGCACCGTAGCATATAGGAAGGCACTACAACGGGTGGTGAAAACCGCCCAGCACATCATCGGTGCCCCGCTCCCTGCCATGGATGCCCTCCACCGGAAACGGTGTCTGAGACGGGCTGGGAAGATCATCGAGGACCCCTCCCACCCTAACCATGGACTGTTTGTCCTCCTACCATCGGGGAGGCGGTACAGGAGCCTCAGGTCCCGCACCAGCAGGATGAGGAACATCTTCTAGAACAACACCATCGCACTGCTGAACTCGGAGTCCCGCCGATAGATTTCTCCAGTCTCTCTGTCCACATTATCTGCGTTCTGTATCTATTTATATATTGCTATTACTACGAACTGACGCTAAACTGCATTTCGTATCTGTGCAATGACATTAAAGTTGAATTGAATTGAATTGAATATGGGGAGAAGGCAGGAAGGCGGTACTGATTGTGGTTGATCAGCCGTGATCACAATGAATGGCAGTGCTGGCTGAGTTGAGTAACGCTGAGTTACTCCAGCACTTTGTGTCTGTCTTCGGTTTAAACCAGCATCTGCAGTTCCTTCTTACATAGATGATGGAACTTCATTTATCTCAGGAGGGAAATTGATCTGCCAACGGCCATAAAAACACAAAATACATGAACGGCAGAGACAAAATGCTGGAGTAACTCAGCGGGACAGGCAGCATCGCGGGAGAGAAGGAATGGGTGACGTTTCGGGTCGAGACCCTTCTTCAGACCGATGTGGGGGTGGGTGGGTGGGGGGGGGGGGCGGCAAGAAGAAAGGAAGAGGCTGAGACAGTGGGCTGTGGGAGAGCAGGGAAGGGGCGGGGAAGGAGGGAGAATGCAAGGTCGGTTTGAAATCGGAGAAGTTAATGTTCACACCGCTGGGGTGTAAACTACCCGAGCGAAATATGAGGTGCTGCTCCTCCAATTTACGGTGGTCCTCACTCTGGCCATGGAGGAGGCCCAGGACAGAGAGGTCGGATTGGGAATGGGAGGGGGAGTTGAAGTGCTGGGCTACCGGGAGATCAGGTCGGTTATTACTGACCGAGCGGAGGTGTTGGGCGAAGCGATCGCCGAGCCTGCGCTTGGTCTCACCGATGTAGAGCAGCTGACACCTAGAGCAGCGGATGCAGTAGATGAGGTTGGAGGAGGTGCAGGTGAACCTCTGTCTCACCTGGAAAGAATGGAGTCAAGGGGGGGGGGGGGGGGGGGGTAAAGCGACAAGTGTAGCAATTCTGCGTTGTATCTCTAAACTACTGACGTACAGGTGTGTAAGATCGCCAGCAGGTGAAGTTTTGTTTACAAGGTACACAGGTCCTTGGAGAAGACTTTGCCATTCTGCCCATCGAGTCTACTCCGCCATTCAATCCTAACCCCATTTTCCTGCCTTCTCCCCATAACCGGTCACGGTGGCGCAGAGGTACAGTTGCCGCCTCTCAGCGAGTGCAGCGCCGGAGAACCCGGGTTCGGTCCTGACCACGGGTGCTGCCTGTACGGAGTTTGCACGTTCACCCCGTGAGTTGCGCGGGTTTTCTCCGAGGTCCTCGGTTTCCCCCGCACGCCAAAATCGCACAGGATTGTAGGTTAATTGGCTTGATAAATGGAAAAAATGTCCCTAGTGCGGTCATTCTTGCTAGAGGGACATTCTTGCTATTGAGGGAGCCCAGCGTAGGTTCACCAGGTTAATTCCCGGGATGGCGGGACTGTCATATGCTGAGAGAATGGAGCAGCTGGGCTTGTACACTCTGGAGTTTAGAAGGATGAGAGGGGATCTTATTGAAACATGAAAGATTATTAAGGGTTTGGACACGCCAGAGGCAGGAAACATGTTCCAGATGTCGGGGGAGTCCAGAACCACGGGCTACAAAACAGTTTAAGAATAAGGGTCGGCCATTTAGAACAGAGATGAGGAAAAACCTTTTCTCACAGAGAGTTGTGAGTCTGTGGAATTCTCTGCCTCAGAGGGCGGTGGAGGCTGGTTCTCTGGATACTTTCAAGAGAGATCTAGAAAGGGCTCTTAAAGATAGTGGAGTCAGGGGATATGGGGAGAAGGCAGGAACGGGGTACTGATTGGGGATGATCAGCCGTGATCACATTGAATGGCGGTGCTGGCTTTAGTTTAGAGGGGCCGAATGGCCTCCTCCTGCACCTATTGTCTATTGCCTATCACTCAGTCCGCTTTCTGGAGCTGTAATGAGGGCGGCCCCCAGCGGGTGGCGGTGCTGAGCCACAAATCAGATGCTGGTTTACACCGAAGATAGACACATAATGCTGGAGTAACTCTGCGGGTCGGACAGCATCTCTGTGGAGAACGTTGACAGGTACAAAGTGCTGGAGTAACTCAGCGGGACAGGCATCATCTCTGTGGAGAGAAGGAATGGGCGACCTTTCAGGTCGAGACCCTTCCTCACACTGAGGGTCAGGGGAGAGGAAGACTGGATATATGGAAGAGTGAGGTGTGAAAACGAAAAAGTTCAAAGCAGATGTTCAAGGAAATGATAGATTGTTCATTGTTGGCTGAAGGGAAGTTGTAGAGTCAAGAATGTTTTATTGCAACGTGTTCCAGATGGGACAATGACATTCTAGCTTGCTGCAGAACAACAGACAATAGACAATATACAACAGGTGCAGGAGGAGGCCATTTGGCCCTTCGAGCCAGCACCGCCATTCAATGTGATCATGGCTGATCATCCCCAATCAGTACCCCGTTGCTGCCTTCTCCCCATATCCCCTGACTCCGCTATTTTTAAGAGCCCAATCTACCTCTCTCTTGAAAGCATCCAGAAAACCTGCCTCCACCGCCCTCTGATGCAGAGAATTCCACAGACTCGCCACTCTCTGTGAGAAAAAAGTGTTTCCTCGTCTCCGCTCTAAACAGCCGACCCCTTATTCTTAAACGGTGGCCCCTGGTTCTGGACTCCCCCAACATCGGGAACATGTTTCCTGCCTCGAGCTTGTCCAATCTCTTAATAATCCTATACGTTTCAATAAGATTCCCTCTCATCCTTCTAAACTCCAGAGTGTACAAGCCCAGCTTCTCCATTCTCTCAGCGTATGACAGCCCTGCCATCCCGGAAATTAACCTGGTGAACCTACGCTGGGTTCGCTCAATTGCAAGAATGTCCTTCCTCATTTTTGGAGACCAAAACTGCACCCAATACTCCGGATGTGGTCTCACCAGTGTCCTGTACAAATGTAGAAGGACCTCTTTGCTCATAAAATCAAAAGCAAGAATATTGTTCCTCAAATTTGGAGACCAAAACTGCACACAATACTCCAGGTGTGGTCTCACCAGGGCCCTGTACAACTGTAGCAATTTCACAGAGGGGGCAATATGTTCTGACTGTGTATCAGAGGAACATATAGACACATTGAACTTGTTTTCTCCCGTTATGCGTTATGTGAGACCACAGCTGGCGTATTGTGGGCAGTTTTGGTCCCCTAATTTGAGGAAGGACATTCTTGCTATTGAGGGAGCCCAGCGTAGGTTCACCAGGTTAATTTCCGGGGTGGCGGGACTGTCATATGCTGAGAGAATGGAGCAGTTGGGCATGTACACACTGTAGAAGGATGAGAGGGGATCTCATTGAAACATATAAGATTGTTCAGGGCTTGGACACACTAGAGGCAGGAAACATGTTCCCGATGTTGGGGGAGTCCAGAACCAGGGGCCACAGTTTAAGAATAAGGGGTAAGCCATTTATTACGGAGATGAGGAAAAACGTTTTCACACGGAGAGTTGTGAGTCTGTAGAATTCTCTGCCTCAGAGGGCGGTGGAGCCCGTTTCTCGCGATACTTTTAAGAGAGAGCTAGATAGGGCTCTTAAAGATAATGGAGTCAGGGGATATGGGGAGATGGCAGGAACGGGGTACTGATTGGGGATGAACACATTGAATGGCGGTGCTGGCTCGAAGGGCCGAATGGCCTACTCCTACACCTATTGTCTATTGTGTGTAGGATAGTGTTAATGTGCGGGGATGGCTGGTCGGCATGGACCCGTTAGGCTGAACGGCCGGTTTCCGCGCCGCATCTCTAAACTAAACTAAACGAAACGAAACCCTTGACACTTGTTCCAATCAAAATCTGTCTGCCTCTGCTGTAAAAATATCCAGTTGCAATGAGTTCCACGGGTGTACCAAGGTACGGCGGCAAGCCTTTTTCTTGCGTGCTATCCAGTTAGAAAAACGATTGTACATCAGACAATATATTTGGATACTTTCAAGAGAGAGTTAGATAGAGCTCTTAAAGATAGCGGAGTCAGGGGATAAGGGAAGAAGACAGGAAGAGTCATGATCACATTGAATGACGGTGCTGGCTCAAAGGGCCGAAGGCTTGTTCCTGCACCTACTGCCTATTGTCTATTGTGTTAAAGAAGGAACTGCAGATGCTGGAGAATCGAGTTTTACATAAAAAGCTGGAGAAACTCAGCGGGTGCAGCAGCATCTAAGGAGCGAAGGAGATAGGCGACGTTTCGAGTCGAGACCCTCCTTCAGACTGGTCAGGGATCAGGGAAACGAGAGATATAGACGGTTTTTCATAGCAAAAGGATTTGAGTACAGGAGCAGGGAGGTTCTACTTCAGTTGTACAGGGTCTTGGTGAGACCACACCTGGAGTATTGCGTACAGTTTTGGTCTCCAAATCTGAGGAAGGACATTATTGCCATAGAGGGAGTGCAGAGAAGGTTCACCAGACTGATTCCTGGGATGTCAGGACTGTCTTATGAAGAAAGACTGGATAGACTCGGTTTATACTCTCTGGAATTTAGGAGATTGAGAGGGGATCTTATAGAAACTTACAAAATTCTTAAGGGGTTGGACAGGCTAGATGCAGGAAGATTGTTCCCGATGTTGGGGAAGTCCAGGACAAGGGGTCACAGCTTAAGGATAAGGGGGAAATCCTTTAAGACCGAGATGAGGAAGACTTTTTTCACACAGAGAGTGGTGAGTCTCTGGAACTCTCTGCCACAGAGGGTAGTTGAGGCCAGTTCATTGGCTATATTTAAGAGTGAGTTGGATGTGGCCCTTGTGGCTAAGGGGATCAGAGGGTATGGAGCGAAGGCAGGTACGGGATACTGAGTTGGATGATCAGCCATGATCATATTGAATGGCGGTGCAGGCTCGAAGGGCTGAATGGCCTACTCCTGCACCTAATTTCTATGTTTCTATGTTTCTATAATGTGGAGAGATAAAGAACAATGAATGAAAGATATGTAATCACACTGCCCTCTCTCCCCATTCCCCCACTCGCAAACCGGGCAGAGTCCCCCTGGTCCTCACCTTTCACCCCACCAGCCGGCAAATACAACATATAGTCCTCCGCCAGTTTCGCCACCTCCAACGTGACCTCTGCACCCGCCACATCTTCCCATCTCCCCCCCTGTTTGCCTTCCGCAAAGACCGCTCCCTCCGCAAATCCCTTATCAATTCTTCCCTCCCCTCCCGCTCTACCCCTTCCCCGGGCACTTTCCCTTGCAACCGCAAGAAATGCAACACTTGTCCCTTCACCTCCCCCCTCCACTCCTTTCAGGGACCCAAGCAGTCCTTCCAGGTCCGACAGAGGTTCACCTGCACCTCCTCCAACCTCATCTACTGCATCCGCTGCTCCAGATGCCAGATGATCTATATCGGTGAGACCAAGCGGAGGCTTTGAGATCGTTTCGCCGAACACCTCCGCTCGGTCCGCAAAAACCAACCCGACCTCCCGGTGGCTCAGCACTTCAACTCCCCCTCCCGTTCCGTATCCGACCTCTCGGTCCTGGGCCTCCTCCACGGCCAGAGTGAGCAACACCGTAAGTTGGAGGAACAGCACCTCATATTCCGCTTGGGGAGTCTGCATCCTTCTGGGCTTGAACATTGAATTGTTCTCAATTCTGTTAACCCTTGCTGTCTCCTCCCCTTCTCACCTCTCCCTCGGCCCTCGGGCCCTGGCATGCCCTCTATCTCTAGGGTACACAAAAAGCTGGAGAAACTCAGCGGGTGCAGCAGCATCTGAGGAGCGAAGGAGATAGGCGACGTTTCGGGTCGAGACCCTTCTTCAGACTGGGCTCGCCCTCTTTCTCTATCTCCCTCCCCCACCTTAGTCGCACCAGCTTCTCATTTTCACACCACAAACAGCTTACAATGGCTCGTTCCCTTTATCATCGATACTTTTTTGCATATCTTTCATTCATTGTTCTTTATCTCTCCACATCACCGGCTATATCTCGCGTTTCCCTGATCCCTGACCAGTCTGAAGAAGGGTCTCGACCCGAAACGTCGCCTATCTCCTTCGCTCCTTAGATGCTGCTGCACCCGCTAAGTTTCTCCAGCTTTTTGTGTAACCGCCTATTGTCCATTGTCTATCAAACATTCGGGGCGCTTTCTGGAGCTGTAACGAGGGCTTCCCCCAGCAGGTGCCTGTGCTGAACAGATCAAATGCTGGCTTGCACAGAAGATAGACACAAAATGCTGGGGTAACTCAGCGGGTCAGGCATGCAGCATCTCTGCGGAGAACGTGGACAGGTACAAAGCGCTGGAGTACCTCAGCGGGTCAGACGTGCAGCATCTCATAGGTCGCTGGAATTTAGAAGATTGAAGGGTGATCTCATAGAGACTTACAAAATTCTTAAGGGGTTGGACAGGCTAGATGCAGGAAGATTGTTCCCGATGTTGGGGAAGTCCAGGACAAGGGGTTCACAGTTTAAGGATAAGGGGGAAGTCTTTTAGGACCGAAATGAGAAAATCGTTTTTCACACAGAGAGTGGTGAATCTGTGGAATTCTCTGCCACAGAAGGTAGTTGAGGCCAGTTCGTTGGCCATATTTAAGAGGGAGTTGGATGTGGCCCTTGTGGCTGAAGGGATCAGGGGGTATGGAGAGAAGGCAGGTACAGGATACTGAGTTGGATGATCAGCCATGATGATATTGAATGGCGGTGCAGGCTCAAAGGGCCGAATGGCCTGCTCCTGAACCTAATTTCTATGTTTCTATGTTTTCTATCTCTGTGGAGAATGTGGACAGGTACAGTGCTGCCCCCCCCCCCCCCCCCCCCCCCATCCCAGGGTTGTGTCCACAGCCCCCTACTGTGCCCCCTGTACACACATGACTGTGTGGTTAGGTTCAGCTCCAACTCTATAGTCAAGTTTGCTGATGACACCGTGGTGGTGGGCCAGATCTCAGACAACCATGAGAAGGCCTACCGGGAGGAGGTGGCTGATCTGGTGTCAGGACAACAGCCTCCTCTTGAATATCAAAAAAAACTAAGGAGCTGATCGTGGGCTTTAGGAGGGCACATCACCCGAGGACATACACACTATTGAGGATAAATGGGGATACTGTGGATAGTGTGAGCTGTTTTAAATACCTGGGAGTCCACATCTCTGAGGATCTGACATGGACATTACTCGCTGCCACACTGGTGAGTAAGGCAAGGCAGTGCCTTTACCACCTCAGGCAACTGAGGAAATTCAGAGTCCCTCTGAGGATCCTCCAGTGCTTCTACTCAGCGGCTGTGGAAAGCATCTTGTCCGGAAACATCACAATATGGTTTGGGAACTGCTCTGCCCAGGACAGGAAGGCTCTGCAGAGAGTAGTGCGTTCGGCCGAACGCACTACGGGAACTCCACTCTCCCCCGTGCAGGAGCTATACATCAGAAGCTGCAACTCCAGAGCCCGCAACATTGTGGGGGTCACCTACCACCCCAGCAACGGACTGTTCCAGCTGCTACGGTCAGGCAAGCGCCTCCGCTGTCCAGCTGTGAAAACGGAGAGGATGAGACGGAGTTTCTTCCCACAGGATTTCAGGACTGTAAATTCCTATCTCACCAGGGACAAAGTTACTGATGTGTTGTGCCTTTTTAAAATTACTGGTGGGTTTTCCAACATGTAAATACTGATTCTGATCTATTCTGCTCTGTAGTTTTCGCAGAATCCACAGGCATTGCCACTTTCATTTCACTGCACATCTTGTAAGTGTATGTGACAAATAAACTTGACCTGACTTGCTGGAGTAACTCAGCGGGTCAGGCAGCATCTCTGTGGAGAATGTGGACAGGTTCAAAGTGCTGGAGTAACTCAGGGGGTTTCTCTGGTACACAGTCAGAACATATTGCCCCCTCTGTGAAAATGTGAACGACCTGCTGTTGTACAGGGCCCTAGTGAGACCACACATGGAGCATTGTGTGCAGTTTTGATCTCCTAAATTGGGGAAGGACATTCTTGCTATTGCGTTTTGGAGCAAATACGTCCTTCTACACTTGTACAGGGCCCAGGTGAGACCACACCTGGAGTATCGTGTGCAGTTTTGGTCTCCTAAATTGGGGAAGGACATTCTTGCTATTGCGTTTTGGAGCAAATAGGTCCTTCTACAGTTGTACAGGGCCCAGGTGAGACCCACACCAGGAGTTTTGTGTGAAGTTTTGGTCTCCAAATTTGAGGAAGGACTTTCTTGCTATTGAGGGAGCCCAGCGTAGGTTCACCAGGTTAATTCCCGGGATGGCGGGACTGTCATATGCAGAGAGAATGGAGCGGCTGGGCTGGTATATTGTGCAATTTAGAAGAATGAGAGGGGATCTTATTGAAAAATATAAGATTATTATTGGACATGGAAGGGGCAGGAAACATGTTCCCGACGTTCGGGGAGTCCAGAACCACGGGCCATTGTTTAAGAGTAAGGGGTGAGGCATTCAGAACGGAGATGAGGAAGCACTTTTTCACCAAGTGTGTTGTGAATCTGTGGGATTCTATGCCTCAGAGGCCGGTTCGCTGGATACTTTCAAGAGAAAGATAGATAGATACTCTTAAAGATAGTGGAGACAGGGGATATGGGGAGAAGGCAGGAACGGGGTACTGATTGGGGATGATCAGCCGTGATAACAGTGAATGGCGGTGCTGGTTGGAAGGGCCGAATGGCCTACTCCTGCAAGTATTTTCTACTAGCAGCAAGGTTAGACACGGGACTTTGGAGGGGGGGGAGGGAGAGGGAGCATAAGGAAGGGAGGCAGGGGAGGGTGTGGAGAGGGAGAGGGGTGAAGAGAGGGTGAATGAGGTCACAGTGATTGTCGGGCCAGAGGGAATGGGGCAGAGATGGGGGGATAGAGAGGGGGGAGAGACAGAGAGAGGGGGAAAGGTGGACAGAGAGAGGGAGGGGGTGGACAGAGGGGGATGGGAGAGAGGGGAATCAGGAGGGGAGAGAGTGGGGGAGGGGAGAGAGAGGAAGGGGAACATAAATGGGTGGAGAGAGCGAGAGGGGGTGGAGAGAGGGTGTATGGGGGTCACGGCGATTGTAGGGTCAAGGAGAGCAGAAAGAGGGGAGAGAGAGAGGGAGGGGGTAAGGGAGGGATGGGAGATGGAGAGGGGGGGACAGAGAGGGGTGGGAGAGAGCGGGGAGGGGAGTCTGGAAAGGAGAGGCGGAGGGGAGAAATGGGAGAGAGGGAGTGCAGGAGAGGAGAGGGGGAGGGGGGAGAGAGATGGGAGAGAGGGGGGAGGAAGGGGAGTCAGGAGAGGAGAAGGTGGGGGAGGGGGAGAGAGAGGGGGAGAGGAGAGAAAGAAACATGAGATGAGGGGAGGGCAGGAGTAATGTGTGGGGGTGGGGGGGGGGAGGGGAGGTTGTAGAGAGTGTGAGAGATTGTAAATGAGAGATGGGGGAGGGGGCAGGGGGATGAAGATTCCTCCGCAGACGCCGCCGTCTGTCTTGTTCGTGGTTGTGGATATTTGCCCACATCTGCAATCTGTGTGGGTCTTCCTCAAGAGGCTGATTGTGTGTGTGTGTGTGTGTGTGTGTGTGTGTGTGTGTGTGTGTGTGTGTGTGTGTGTGTGTGTGTGTGTGTGTGTGTGTGTGTGTGTGTGTGTGTGTGTGTGTGTGTGTGTGTGTGTGTGTGTGTGTGTGTGTGTTGTGTGTGTGTGTGTGTGTGTGTGTGTGTGTGTGTTGTGTGTGTGTGTGTGTGTGTGTGTGTGTGTGTGTGTGTGTGTGTGTGTGTGTGTGTGCGTGTGTGTGTGAGTGTGTGTGTGAGATTGTGTGCGTGTGTGTGTGAGATTGTGTGTATGTGTGATTGTGTGTGTGTGAGAGATTGTGTGTGATTGTGTGTGTGTGCGTGTGTGAGATGTGTGTGTGTGTGTTGTGTGTGAGATTGTGTGTGTGTGTGTTTGTGTGTGTGTGTGAGAGAGAGAGATTGTGTGTGTGTGTGTTTGTGTGTGTGTGCATGTGTCTGTCTGTCTGTGAGG
>JAVHYY010000229.1:82500-92500 GCA_035221665.1 Okamejei kenojei | reverse complement strand
CTCAACTCTGGGTGAAAAAGTGATTCCTCATCTCTGTTCTAAATGGCCAACCCCTTATTATTAAACTGTGTGTGTGGCCCCTGGTTCTGGACTCCCCCAACATCGGGAACATGTTTCCTGCCTCTAGCGTGTCCAAACCCTTAATAATCTTATATGTTTCAATGATATCCCTTCTCATCCTTCTAAACTCCAGAGTGTACAAGCCCAGCCGCTCCATTCTCTCAGCATATGACAGTCCCGCCATCCCGGGAATTAACCTGGTGAACCTAATTTGCACTCTCTATAGCAAGAATGTCCTTCCTCAAATTCGGAGACCAAAACAGCACACAATACTCCAGGTTTCGGGTCGAGACCCTTCTTCAGACTGATGTCAGGGGAGGGGGTGGGACAAGGATAGAATGTAATAAGAGACAGGAGAACTTGGAAGGGGAGGGGATGGCGAGAGAGGGTAAGCAAGGGCTATCTGAAGTTAGAGAAGTCAATGTTCACACCGCTGGGGTGTAAACTACCCAAGCTAAATATGAGGTGGTGTTCCTCCAATTTGCGCTGGGCCTGGAGGAGGCCCACGACAGAAATGTCAGATTGGGAATGGGAGGGGCAATTGAAGTGCTGAGCCACCGGGAGATCAGGTTGGTTAAGGCGGACCGAGCGGAGGTGTTGGGCTAAACGATCGCCAAGCCTGCGCTTGGTCTCACCGATGTAGAGATGTTGACACCTGGAGCAGCAGATACAGTGGGTTACACAAAAAGCTGGAGAAACTCAGCGGGTGCAGCAGCATCTAAGAGGCGAAGGAGATAGGCGACGTTTCGGGTCGAGACCCTTCTTCAGACTGGTCAGGGATCAGGGAAACGAGAGATATAGACGGTGATGTGGAGAGATAAAGAACAATGAATGAAAGATATGCAAAAAAGTATCGATGATAAAGGGAACAAGCCATTGTAAGCTGTTTGTGGTGTGAAAATGAGAAGCTAGTGCGACTAGGGTGGGGGAGGGAGATAGAGATAGAGGCAATGCCAGGGCCCGAGGGCTGAGGGAGAGGTGGGAGGGGGAGGAGACAGCAAGGGCTAACAGAATTGAGAAAATTCAATGTTCAAGCCCAAAGGATGCAGACTCCCCAAGCGGAATATGAGGTGCTGTTCCTCCAACTTGCGGTGTTGCTCACTCTGGCCGTGGAGGAGGCCCAGGACCGAGAGGTCGGATGTGGAATGGGAGGGGGAGTTGAAGTGCTGAGCCACCGGGAGATCAGGTTGGTTAAGGCGGACCGAGCGGAGGTGTTGGGCTAAACGATCGCCAAGCCTGCGCTTGGTCTCACCGATGTAGAGATGTTGACACCTGGAGCGGCAGATACAGTAGTTGAGTTTGGAGGCGGTGCAGGTGAACCTCTGCCTCACCTGGAAAGACTGTTTGGGTCCATATCTGAAACTCTCTGAAGGAGGATGTTTCCTCTAGTGGGAGAGTCCAGTAGAAGATAGACACAAATTCTGGAATAACTCAAGCATCGCTGTAGAAAAGGAATGGGTGACGTTTCAGGTTGAGACACTTCTTTAGACTTGGACCTGACTCAGCGGGACAGAGCACTGGGCCTGTACTCACTGGAGTTTAGAAGAATGAGGGGGAACCTCATTTAAACGTACAGAATAGTGACAGGCCTGGATAGAGTGGATGTGAGGAGGGTGTTTCCACTAGTGGGAGAGTCTAGGACCAGAGGGCACAGCCTCTGAATTAAAGGACGTTCCTTTAAGAAGAAGAGGAGGAATTTAATTTCGTCAGAGGGTGGTGAATCTGTGGGATTTGTTGCCACAGACAGCGGTGGAGGCCACAAGTCAGTGGATATATTTAAGGCACAGATAGATAGATTGTTGACCGCCCTGGTCCCGTATTTGACTGCTGCTACTCTGATCGAAGGGACTGTCGGGTCGGAGCACCGCGTGGGATTTCTCCGGGCGCTCCGGTTTCCTCCCACGCTCCAAAGACGTGCAGGTTTGTAGGTTAGTTGGCTTTGGTAAAGGTTGTGAATTGTCCCCGTGTGTGTGTAGGACAGTGTTAGTGTGCGGGGCGATCGCTGGGCGGGTCGGCACGGACCTGATGGGCCGAAGGGGGCCTGTTTCTGCGCTGTCTCTCCAAATTAAATCCAGGAGATGTGGAAATGCATAATGTGAGATACGCTTTGTGCTCACAATCACTGCTCAAAGACTAAATCTTGGAAGCAAGAGTTCTTTATTCCTCACGACTCTGCAGACCCGGGTGCCTCTCCAAGTCGAGACGTCCCGAAGCCAAAGAAGTCATCCCCCTTTATACACAGAATTTTACATTCAACCTCCCCTCCGGACCCTTCTCCAATCAGGGTCGGAGGTGCTCAATCTGTAGGTACATCCCCACCGTACATCCCCTCGCACCTCCCATATCATACATCGCATGTTCAAACATGTTCATGGTAATGAGCAGTTTCTTGACCAGGGGTGTGTGGTAATATTCATTTATTCTATTAAGCATGCTCAGTTGCTCATGACCTGGCCCAGTTTTACTCTCCTCCTAGTGAACCCTCTCAGTTCTCCTATATCAGTACTAAAGCTAAGCTGTAGTGACAAGGGTCCCATCTATCACTCCATTCCACTGATAGGGATCTCTCTACATCACTCCCTTCTCTAGCTATACAATGCTATCTCTTCTTACTCAAGGACTCAAGGATGGGTCTGGTAACCTTTAGACACAGCTGTGTCAGAACCCTTTCTCCGGCCCCTCTCAGTTCGAATTCTCTTTAAAACTCCTTACTTTAATGGGGTTTAATCACTTTATCCCTCACACATAATATGCCAGAAAGGACTTGGTGGCCTGTTTTAAGTCTGCCGGACTGTTTATCAACAGACTGGTGACCCCCCCCCCCCCCTCCTCCACCAGACAGAATAGTTCTCTCCCCTCCAGA
Source organism: Okamejei kenojei (assembly GCA_035221665.1). NCBI lineage: Eukaryota > Metazoa > Chordata > Chondrichthyes > Rajiformes > Rajidae > Okamejei > Okamejei kenojei. Next base: position 89,577 of record JAVHYY010000229.1, on the reverse strand, counting down.
CCAGAAACCTCCCCTGTCCACCATGACCCGTAGGTTGTGTGTAAGATCTTGTGTCTGTGCTGTAATCTCTCATTTTCTCGACCGACTGAACCCCTGACCACATCCTCAACAAGCCGCAGGGAAGGGAGAGAGAGGACCCAGAGAGCTGGAGTAACTCAGCGGGTCAGGCAGCATCTCTGTGGAGAATGCGGGCAGGTACAAAGTGCTGGGACAGGCAGTAGCGAAGTAAGCGGGCAGGTACAGCAGGCAGCGAAGAAAGCTAATGGCATGTTGGCCTTCATTGCGAGAGGATTTGAGTTAAGCAGGCCCGACTGCAGTTGTACAGGGCCCTGGTGAGACCACACCTGGAGTAATGTGTGCGGTTTTGGTCTCCTAATTCGAGGAAGGACATTCTTGCTATTGAGGGAGTGCAGCGTAGGTTCACCAGGTTAATTCCCGGGATGGCGGGACTGACAAATGATGAGAGAATGGAGCGGCTGGGCTTGTACACTCTGGTATTTAGACGGATGAGAGGGGATCTTATTGAAAGATATAAGATTATTAAGGGTTTGGACGCGAGGCAGGAAACTTGTTCCGGATGTCGGGGGAGTCCAGAACCAATGGTCATAGTTTAAGAATCAGGGGTCGGCCATTTAGGACTGAGATGAGGAAAAAAAAACTTTCACCCAGAGAGTTGTGAATGTGTGGAATGATCTTCCTCGGAGGGCGGTGGAGGCCGATTCTCTGGATGCTTTCAAGAGAGATCATTTACTGTCAGCCCTGCCCCATTCCTGGCTGTGGGACTATTAACTGCTCGCTGAAGCTGTGCCTGGTGTGATTTGGATTCCCGTAAGATATAATTAGGGTGGAGAGCACGCAGACAAAGTCCGTGACTGTAACAGGCTCCACGTGACAGATGCGCCCAAGGCAGGAAGCTCTTTGTTCTGGAGACTGTGTGAAAGAGGCACACAATGTGGATATGGGCCCTTCAGCCCAACTTGCCCACACCGGCCAACATGCCCCATCTACACTAGTCCCAGAGTCACGGAAACAGGTCCTTCAGCCCAACTTGCCCACACCGGCCAACATGCCCCATCTACACTAGTCACAGAGTCACGGAAACAGGCCCTTCCTTCAGCCCAACTTGCCCACACCGGCCAACATGCCCCATCTACACTAGTCCCAGAGTCACGGAAACAGGCCCTTCCTTCAGCCCAACTTGCCCACACTGGCCAACATGCCCCATCTACACTAGTCCCAGAGTCACGGAAACAGGTCCTTCAGCCCAACTTGCCCACACCGGCCAACATGCCCCATCTACACTAGTCACGGAAACGGGCCCTTCAGTCCAACTTGCCCACACAAACTAGTCCCACCTGCCCGTGTATGACCCATATCCCTCGAAACCTGAGAAGTCTGAAGAAGGGTCTCGAACAGCAACGTCACCCATTCCTTCACTCCAGAGATGCGGCCTGTCCCCCTGTGTTACTCCAGCATTGTGTCTATCTTCGGTTGAAACCAGCATCTGCAGTTCCTTCATGAACATTCCCTCCAAACCTGTCCAACCCATGTACCGGTCTAACACTTTCTTAAACGTTGGGATAGTCCCAGCCTCAACTACCTCCACCGGCAGCTCGTTCCATACACCCACCACCCCCTGTGTGGAAAAATAAAGTTACCCCTTGGGTTCCTTTTCAATCTTTTCCCCTTCACCTTAAACCCAAGTCCTCAGGTCCTCGATTTCCCCTACTCTGGGCAAGAGACTCTGTGTTACACAAAATGCTGGAGAAACTCAGCGGGTGCAGCAGCATCTAAGGAGCGAAGGAGATAGGCGACGTTTCGGGTCGAGACCCTTCTTCAGACCCTTCAGCTCCTTAGATGCTGCTGCACCCGCTGAGTTTCTCCAGCATTTTGTGTAACCCTCGATTCTCCAGCATCTGCAGTTTCTTCGTTAACACAAGAGACTCTGTGCGTCTGTCTACCCGATCTATTCCTCTGGTGATTTTGTACACCTCTATAAGATCTCCCCCTCATCCTCCAGCGCGCCAAGGAATAGAGACCCAGCCCTGCCCCGACCTCTCCCTGTAGCTCAGGCCCCTCGAGTCCTGGCATTGATTTTAATGGCATTAAAGTTATGTAACGCCTGCCGCTGTAATCAGTTGAAGGTGTTGTTGTTGAGGGCCGTGAGGTCTTCTCCTCCACCAGGCAGGGCGGAGGACAACACAGTTGAAAATTACGTGCTGTGCTGTCTGTTGGTCTGCTCCACACACGCAAGCTGCTGATGATCGCAGCCCGGCAGCGATGCAAGTTGGCGTTGAACCGGCCGACCCTTGTACAGAGCCGGTTCAGGGCGACCCACTCTTTGCGGGGCATGTCCTTGCCAGTTGGGACTGTGGTGTTGGGGGCAATATTGAATTGTGGAGGGGATCTTATTGAAACATATAAGATTATTAACAATATCTGCAGTTGTACAGGTCCCTGGTGAGACCACACCTGGAGCATTGTGTGCAGTTTTGGATCCCCTAATTTGAGGAAGGACATTCTTGCTATTGAGGGAGCCCAGCGTAGGTTCACCAGGTTAATTCCTGGGATGGCGGGACTGTCATATGCTGAGAGAATGGAGCGGCTGGGCTTGTACACTCCCGTGTTTAGAAACATAGAAACATAGAAACATAGAAATTAGGTGCAGGAGTAGGCCATTCAGCCCTTCGAGCCTGCACCGCCATTCAATATGATCATGGCTGATCATCCAACTCAGTATCCCGTACCTGCCTTCTCTCCATACCCTCTGATCCCCTTAGCCACAAGGGCCACATCCAACTCACTCTTAAATATAGCCAATGAACTGGCCTCAACTACCCTCTGTGGCAGAGAGTTCCAGAGACTCACCACTCTCTGTGTGAAAAAAGTCTTTCTCATCTCGGTCTTAAAGGATTTCCCCCTTATCCTTAAGCTGTGACCCCTTGTCCTGGACTTCCCCAACATCGGGAACAATCTTCCTGCATCTAGCCTGTCCAACCCCTTAAGAATTTTGTAAGTTTCTATAAGATCCCCTCTCAATCTCCTAAATTCCAGAGAGTATAAACCGAGTCTATCCAGTCTTTCTTCATAAGACAGTCCTGACATCCCAGGAATCAGTCTGGTGATTCTCTGCACTCCCTCTATGGCAATAATGTCCTTCCTCAGATTTGGAGACCAAAACTGTACGCAATACTCCAGGTGTGGTCTCACCAAGACCCTGTACAACTGAAGTAGAACCTCCCTGCTCCTGTACTCAAATCCTTTTGCTATGAAAGCGAAGGATGAGAGGATATCTTATTGAAACATATAAGATCATTAAGGGTTTGGACATGCTAGAGGGAGGAACCATGTTCCCGATGTTGAGGGAGTCCCACACAGTTCAAGAATAAGGGGTCGGTCGTTTGGAACGGAGACGAGGAAACATGTTTTCTCACAGAGAGTTGTGAGTACTTGACTGGTGTATCCCCGTCACTTCCGCCGGCTGATGGTCAGTAAAGCTTGAGGTGGTTTACCTAACGTTATTGTGAGTGGTCTGTTTATTAAGAAGTGAACCGTGTCACCGAGCGATCCTGGGGGAGGGTGGTTCGGTGAACGTGCTGTCTGTGCAAGGCCATTCACGAACACCTCTGTACCAGAGTCTGTAAAATTCTGCGCCTCAGAGGGCGGTGGGGGCCGGTTCTCTGGAAACTCTCAAGAGCCAGCTAGATAGGGCTCTTAAAGATAGCGGAGTCAGGGGATATGGGGAGAAGGCAGGAACGGGGAACTGATTGGGGACGATCAGCCGTGATCACAGTGAATGGCGGTGCTGGCTGGAAGGGCCGAGTGGCCTCTACTCCTGCACTTATTGTCTCTTTAGCTCTTTGGGCTAACGGATTCAAGGGATATGTGGAGAAAGCAGGAATGGGATACTGATTCTGGATGGTCAGTCATGATCACATTGAATTTGCAAATCTGGCTTGAAGTGCTGAATGGCCTGCTCCTGCACCTTTTTTTTCTATGTTTCTAAAAGTGATAGAAGAATTAGGTTATTCGGCCCATCATGTCTACTCTGCCATTCAATAATGGCGGATCTATCTCTCCTTCGCTTGGCCAGCTGACAACCCAGCGGCAGGACTCTTGATGTCTCTAACATTCAAGTAACCCTTGATTACTACGGGTGTCAGGGGTTATGGGGAGAAGGCAGGAGAATGGGGTTTGGAGGGAGAGATAGATCAGCCATGATTGAATGGTGGAGTGGACTTGATGGGCCGAATGGCCTCATTCTGCTGCTATCTCTTATGAACCTCTGCATTCACTCTCTCTCCATCCCTCCCCAACCCAAGATGCACCAGCGTCTTGTTCACACCTAGCACACAAGAGGCTGTTACCTTCAACATCGTCACCTTTTGCATATCTTTAATTAATTTGTTCTATCTCTCTCTCTCTCTCTATCAATGTCTATAGCTCTCGTTTCCCTCTCCCCCGATTTTCAGTCTGAAGAAGGGTCTCGACCCGAAACGTCATCCATTCCTTCTCTCCAGAGATGCTGCCTGTCCCGCTGAGTTACTCCAGCATTTTGTGTCTATCTTCAGTTTGCACCAGCATCTGCACCTGCTGTCTGTCTGTCCCAGGTTTACGAGGATGTTGCCAGGACTCGAGGGGCCTGAGCTACAGGGAGAGGTTGGGGCAGGGCTGGGACTCTATTCCTTGGAGCAAAGATTTAATAGGTTTAGGAAGGAACAGCAGATGCTGGAAAATCAAAGGTAGACTCCCTGGTCAATCCGTCCCCTTCCCACCCAAACCACCCCCTCTCCTGGCACTTTCCCAGAGTGAGGACCACCGCAAATTGGAGGAGCAGCACCCCATATTTCGCTTGGGCAGTTTACACCCCAAGCAATATGAACATTGACTTCTGCAATTTCAGGTAGTCCCTGCTTTCTCCTCTCCTTCCCAGCTCTCCCTCAGCCCACTGTCTCCGCCTCTTCCTGTCTTCTCTGTCTTTTAATAGGAATCCGAGGGGTAACTTTTTCACACAGAGGGTGGTGGGTGTATGGAACGAGCTGCCGGAGGAGATAGCTGAGCCTGGGACTATCCCACCATTCTAGCTACACCTATTTTCTATGTTTCGATAAGTGATGCACCTACAGTTCATTCCCACACACAAAACCCGATTCTCTGTTCTGAATCAGTTCGATTGGAGGTTTTGGGCTTCAGATCTTTGTTCTCAATGTTAATCAGAGAGCCTCTGCACCTTAATCAGTTCACGTAACAATAAACAGACCTTTGGACTTTGAGAACATTTGATTCCGCACTTTGGAATGAAAGAGAGTCTGGTTTCCTTCTGTCATCCCCGACACCCCCTCTGCCAGTCTCTGTGACGCCTGCCCCTCTGGCCCCCACACCCTCCCTCCCCATCTCTGACTGAAACCACACTCTGATTCTCGGGGACTTTCCTTTCTCCAGAGGAGTCTCATCCGCATTTTTTGTCGCCAGCCAGGAATTCCCGGCAGGTGAATCATAGGACACATAGAAAAATAGAAAATAGGTGCAGGAGTAGGCCATTCGGCCCTTCGAGCATGCACCGCCATTCAATATGATCATAGCATTATAGAAAATAGGTGCAGGAGTAGGCCATTCGGCCCTTCTAGCCTGCACTGCCATTCAATATGATCATGGCTGATCATCCAACTCAGTATCCTGTACCTGCCTTCTCTCCATACCCCCTGATCCCTTTAGCCACAAGGGCCACATCTAACTCCCTCTTAAATATAGCCAATGAACTGGCCTCAACTACCTTCTGTGGCAGAGAATTCCACAGACTCACCACTCTCTGTGTGAAAAATGTTTTTCGCATCTCGGTCCTACAAGACTTCCCCCTTATCCTTAAACTGTGACCCCCTTGTTCTGGACTTCCCCAACATCGGGAACAATCTTCCTGCATCTGGCCTGTCCAACCGCTTAAGAATTTTGTAAGTTTCTATGAGATCCCCCCCTCAATCTTCTAAATTCTAGCGAGTACAAGCCGAGTCTATCCAGTCTTTCTTCATATGGAAGTCCTGCCATCCCAGGAATCAGTCTGGTGAACCTTCTCTGTACTCCCTCTATGGCAAGAATGTCTTTCCTCAGATTAGGAGACCCAAACTGTACGCAATATTCCAGGTGTGGTCTCACCAAAACCCTGTACAACTGCAGTAGAACCTCCCTGCTCCTATACTCAAATCCTTTTGCTATGAATGCTAACATACCATTTGCTTTCTTCACTGCCTGCTGCACCTGCATGCCTACTTTCAATGACTGGTGTACCATGACACCCAGGTCTCGTTGCATCTCCCCTTTTCCTAATCGGCCACCATTCAGATAATAGTCTACTTTCCTGGTCTTGCCACCAAAGTGGATAACCTCACATTTATCCACATTATACTGCATTTGCCATGCATTTGCCCACTCAACTGATCTCCTCTCCCTTTATACCTGAACAAAAAATCTTGAGGGGTATAAATCGTGTAGTCTCTTGCCCAGAGTAGGGGAATCGAGGACCAGAGGACACGGGTTCAAGTGAAGGGGAGAAGATTTAATAGGAATCTGAGGGGCATCCTTTTTCTACACAGAGGGTGGTGGGTGTATGGAATGAGCTGCCGGTGGAGGTAGTTGAGGCCGGGACAGGAGGGTTTTGGAGGGATATGGGCCAAACGCGGGCTGGTGGGACCAGTGTAGATGGGGCCTGTTGGCCAGTGTGGGCAAGTTGGGTCAAAGGGCCTGTTTCCGCACTCCATGCATGCGATCCGTATCCCACAGTAGTAGTAGCGGACTGCTTGGAACGGAGACGAGGAAACACTTTTTCTCACAGACAGCGGTGATTCTGTGGAACTCTCTGCCTCAGAGGGCGGTGGAGGAAGGTTCTCTGGATACTTTCAAGAGAGAGCTAGATAGGGCCCTTAAAAAAAGTCAGGGGATATGGGGAGAAGGCAGGAACGGGGTACTGATTGGGGATGATCAGCCATGATCACATTGAATGGCGGTGCTGGCTCGAAGGGCCGAATGGCCTCCTCCTGCACCTATTGTCTATTGAAATACTCAAGTATTCCACATGTGTCTGTT
>JAVHYY010000229.1:0-77500 GCA_035221665.1 Okamejei kenojei | reverse complement strand
CTCTCTCCCTCCCCCCTCTCCCTCTCTCTCCGCCCCCGTTCTCTCTCTCTCGCCCCCCGTCTCCTCTCTCTCTCTCACCCCGTCTCTCTCTCTCCCCCGTCTCTCTCTCGCCTCTCCCGTATCTCTCTCTCTCCCCGTCTCTCTCTCTCCCCTCTCTCTCTCCGTCTCCTCTCTCTCCCTCTCTCTCTCTCCCCGTCTCTCTCTCCCCGTCTCTCTCTCTCCCCGTCTCTCTCTCTCCCCGTCTCTCTCTCTCCCCGTCTCTCTCTCTCCCCGTCTCTCTCTCTCCCCGTCTCTCTCTCTCCCCGTCTCTCTCTCTCCCCGTCTCTCTGCGACCTCTCTCTCCCCGTCTCTCTCTCTCCCGTCTCTCTCTCTCCCCGTCTCTCTCTCTCCCCGTCTCTCTCTCTCCCCGTCTCTCTCTCTCCCCGTCTCTCTCTCTCCCCGTCTCTCTCTCTCCCCGTCTCTCTCTCTCTCCTCTCTCGTCTCTCTCCTCTCTCTCTCCCCGTCTCTCCCCCTCTCCTCTCCCGTCTCTCTCTCTCCCGTCTCTCCTCTCTCTCTCTTCCCCGTCTCTCTCTCTCTCTCACCCGTCTCTCTCCCCGTCTCTCTCTCTCTCCCCGTCTCTCTCTCTCTCCCCGCCTCTCCTCTCTCTCTCCCCGTCTCTCTCTCTCTCCCCGTCTCTCTCTCTCCCCGTCTCTTCTCTCTCCCCGTCTCTCTCCTCTCTCTCTCTCTCCCCGCCTCTCTCTCTCTCTCTCCCGTCTCTCTCTCTCTCCCCGTCTCTCTCTCTCCCCGTCTCTCCTCTCTCCCCGTCTCTCTCTCTCCCTCCCCCGTCTCTCTCTCTCCCCGTCTCTCTCTCTCCCCGTCTCTCTCTCTCCCCGTCTCTCTCTCTCCCCGTCTCTCTCTCTCCCCGTCTCTCTCTCTCCCCGTCTCCCCCCCTCCGTCTCTCCCTCTCCGTCCCTCTCCCCCTCTTCCCTCTTTTTTCACACAGAGAGTGGTGAGTCTCTGGAACTCTCTGCCACAGAGGGTAGTTGAGGCCAGTTCGTTGGCTATATGTAAGAGTGAGTTGGATGTGGCCCTTGTGGCTAAGGGGATCAGAGGGTATGGAGAGAAGGCAGGTACGGGATACTGAGTTGGATGATCAGCCATGATCATATTGAATGGCGGTGCAGGCTCGAAGGGCTGAATGGCCTCCTCCTGCACCTAATTTCTATGTTTCTATGTTTCCTCTCCCCGTCTCTCCGTCTCACTGGATCTCTCGCTCCCCCTGTGGCAGGAATGGTGGGGAGATGCCCACCTCTATCCGTGTGGACGGGCACCAGCTGACCGTGGACAGTGTGAGCTACAAAGTCAACGGGACATTCACCTGCATGGCCACCAACTCTCTGGGCACGTCGAGCGGCAGTGTGGACGTTGTCGTGAGAGGTAGGACATTCTCCCACGCCCGCGTCTTCGGAATCCCCGTCCCCCTTCCCCCCGCCACGTCCAATCCCGGGCGAGACCCTCCAGATGGTGGGACACCATCACTCCTGTGCTTGACCATTGAGTCACTCAGGCCCTGCGGCCCAACTTGCCCACACTAGCCAACATGCCAATAGAAGCCGGAGTAGGCCGTTCGGCCCTTCGAGCCAACACTGTGATCATGGCCGATCATCCGCAATCAGTACCCCGTTCCTGCCTTCTCCCCCATATTCCTTGAGTCCGCTATCATTCAGGGCCCTATCTAACTCCATCCGCACTAGGGGGGGATTGAGGACCAGAGGACATAGGTTTAAGGTGAAGGGGAAAATATTTAATAGGATTCTGAAGAGTAAACTTTCCACACAGAGGGTGGTGGGTGTATGGAACGAGCTGCCGGAGGAGGTAGTTGAGGCAGGGACTAACGCAATGTGGACAGGTACATGGATAGGACAGGTTTGTAGGAATATGGGCCAAATGTGGGCAAGTGGGACTAGTGTAGAAGGGACATTGTTGGGCCTGTTTCCACACACTGCGACTGTGTCTAGTGTAGATGGGGCATGTTGGTCAGCATGGGCAAGTTGGGCGAAGGGCCTGCTTTGGCACTGTTGAGACGGTGAGTCTAGTGTAGATGGGGCACGTGGGAAGCATGGGCTAGGTGGGCCGAAGGGCCTGTTTCACAATGTGGGGCTCTATGACAGCAATGGCCTCGGTGTGTGTGATTCCAATGTGTTGTGTATATGTTTGTTCCCGCTCTCCCCACCCTCCCTCATCCCTCCACCTCTCACCCTTCCCTTTCCCCAAACAACGTTTGACCTGGTTGGCCCCATAATTGCTTCCGGCGAAAATGTGGGATGATCCCGTGATCTCTGATCGCAAACAATGGAAGGAAGGGAGTGATGCTTGGGCGAGTCCCGGTGGCCAAACTTAGAAACATAGAAAACAGGTGCAGGAGTAGGCCATTTGGCCCTTCGAGCCTGCACCGCCATTCAATATGATCACGGCTGATCATCCACAATCAGTAACCCAAGAGCTAAATCGAGCTATCTCTTACTGGACCAGTCAGCCGCGCCTGCATCGTTGGGGGGTGGGGAGGGGAAGGTACAGATCGCCATTTTGATCTGAAGCTTCCATGTGTATTTGACTGTCGTCACAACATGGCACCCGACGGGTCCTCCTGTCGTCAATAACTCTTAAAATAAGAGGGGCAAAGTTTGAAGGAGATGTGCGGGGGCAGGTTTGTTTTTTTTTTTGCGCGGAGGGCGGCGTCAAGGCAAGTCAACTTTATTTGTCGCATGCACTCGCAAGATGTACAGTGAAATGAAAGTGGCAATGCCTGCGGATTTGTACAGAACAGAACCAGTATTTACATTTTTAAAAAGACACAACGGTATTTACGCTCTGGTGAGATCAGAGTTTACAGTCCTGGCGGCCTGTGGGAAGAAACTCCATCTCATCCTCTCTGTTTTCGCAGCGGAGGCGCTTGCCTGACCGTTGCAGCCGCAGCAGTCCATTGCTGGGGGGGTAGGGGTCCCCCATAATGTTGCTGGCTCTGGATCTGCGCCTCCTGGTGTATAGGTCCTGCAGGGGGGGGCGGGTGTAGTTCCCAAGGTGCGTTCGGCCGAACGCACTACTCTCTGCAGAGCCTTCCTGTCCCGGGCAGAGCAGTTCCCAAACCAGATCGAGATGTTGCCGGTCAAGATGCTTTCTACAGCCCCAGAGTAGAAACACTGAAGGATCCTCAGAGAGACTCTGAATGTGGGGTGATGGGGGAACTGAAGGAAATCCACATTAGGCAGGAAAGGGGTTCAAAGTAACATTAGCAAGTTTGCAGATGACACAAAGCTGGGTGGCAGTGTGAACTGTGAGGAGGATGCTATGAGAATGCAGGGTGACTTAGACAGGTTGGGGGAGTGGGCAGAAGCATGGCTGATGAAGTTTAAAGCAGATAAATGTGAGGTTATCCACTTTGGTATCAAAGACAGGAAGGCAGATTACTATCTAAATGGCGTCAAGTTGGGAAAAGGGGAAATACAACGGGATCTGGTGGTCCTTGTTCATCAGTCTATGAAAGTAAGCATGCAGGTACAGCAGGCAGTGAAGAAAGCGAATGGCATGTTGGCCTTCATAACAAGAAGAGTCGAGTATAGGTGCAAATAGGTCCTTCTGCATTTGTACAGGGCATGAGTGAGAGCACACCTGGAGTATTGTGTGCAGTTTTGGTCCCCTAATGTGATGAAGGACATTCTTGCTATGGAGGGAGTGCAGTGCAGGTTTGCAAGGTTAATTCCCGGGATGGCGGGACTGTCATACGCTGAGAGAATGGAGCGGCTGGACTTGTACACTCTGGAGTTTAGAAGGATGAGAGGGGATCTTATTGAAACATATAAGATTGTTAAGGTCTGAAGAAGGGTTTCGGCCCGAAACGTTGCCTATCTCCCTCGCTCCATAGATGCTGCTGCACCCGCTGATTTTCTCCAGCATTTTGTGTACGTTAAGATTGTTAAGGGTTTGCATACGCTAGAGGCAGGAAACATGGGGCAGTCCAGAACCAGGGGCCACAGTTTAAGAATAACCATATAACCATATAACCATATAACAATTACAGCACGGAAACAGGCCCTCTCGGCCCTTCCAGTCCGTGCCGACCATTTGTTTTCCCCTAGTGCCATCTACCTGCACGCAGACCATACCCCTCCATTCCCTTCACGTCCATATACCTATCCACTTTACTCTTAAATGTTAAAATCGATCCTGCCTCCACCACTTCTGCTGGAAGCTGATTCCACACAGCCACCACCCTCTGAGTAAAGAAGTTCCCCTCACGTTACCCCGAAAACACTCTGTCCCTTAATTCTCATGTCATGCTCTCTTGTTTGAATCTTCCCTACCCTCAATGGGAAAAACGTATCCACGTCAACTCTGTCTATCCTTTTCATCATTTTAAAGACCTCAATCAAGTCCCCCCTTAACCTTCTGCGCTCCAAAGAATAAAGACCTAACTTGTTCAACCTTTCTCTGTAACATAGTTGCTGGAACCCTGGCAACATTCTAGTAAATCTCCTCTGTACTCTCTCTATTTTGTTGACATCTCTGTACTCTCTCTATTTTGTTGACATACAAATAAGGGGTAAGCCATTTGGAACGGAGACGAGGAAACACTTTTTCTCACCGAGAGTGGCGAGTCTGTGGAATTCTCTGCCTCGGAGGGCGGTGGAGGCCAGTTCTCTGGATGCTTTCAAGAGAGAGCTAGATAGGGCTCTTAAAGACAGCGGGGTCGGGATATGTGGAGAAGGCAGGAACTGGATACTGATTGGGGGTGATCACATTGATTGGCGATGCTGGCTCGAGGTTACTCCTGCACCTATTATCTATTGTGGGTGCCTGGAATGCGCTGCCAGGGCTGGGAGTGGAGGTGTTACAACAGTTGCGTTTGGGGAGGGTGTCAGATAGGCACATGGACATGCGGGGAACGGAGGCGTGTGGGTCGCGTGCACTTTTGAACTGGCAATTCAGATCGGGACGCTATATCGCCCTGACGGAGAGATGCTATCAAGTGACGGGATAATTAAAATTCTGGAGTGTTATGCATTGTCAAATGTGCTCTGGAATTTAGGAGATTAAGAGGGGATCTTATAGAAACTTACAAAATTCTTAAGGGGTTGGACAGGCTAGATGCAGGAAGATTGTTCCCGATGTTGGGGAAGTCCAGGACAAGGGGTCACAGCTTAAGGATAAGGGGGAAATCCTTTAAGACCGAGATGAGAAAGACTTTCTTCACACAGAGAGTGGTGAGTCTCTGGAACTCTCTGCCACAGAGGGTAGTTGAGGCCAGTTCATTGGCTATATTTAAGAGTGAGTTGGATGTGGCCCTTGTGGCTAAGGGGATCAGAGGGTATGGAGAGAAGGCAGGTACGGGATACTGAGTTGGATGATCAGCCATGATCATATTGAATGGCGGTGCAGGCTCGAAGGGCTGAATGGCCTACTCCTGCACCTAATTTTCTATGTTTCTATGTGTTGTCCGGTTAGCGTTACAATGAAATTCCTACTTGTAGCAGCTTAACATGTCGGGGAACACGGCGCTGAATTGATAACATAACGAGCGATCAAAACACGGTTCAGTGAGTGGGCAGTCACGGTAGACTTGCTGCCTTACAGCGCTCGCAGCGCCAGAGGCCCGGGTTCCACCCCGACTGCGCGTGCTGTCTGTGCGCAGTTTGCACGTTCTCCCCGTGGCCTGCGTGGGTTTTCTCCGGGTGCTCCCGTCTCCTCCCACACTCCAAGGACGTGCAGGTTTGTCGGTTAATTGGCTTGGCGTGAATGTAAATTGTCGCGTGTGTGTGTGTGTGTGATAGTGTTCGTGTGCGGGCGATCGCTGGTCGTTGCAGACCCGGTGGGCAGAAGGGACCGTTTCTGCGCTGTATCTCTAGATATCAGTATCAGCGTTATAAATTAATATTCATCCAAAGTGAAAACGGACTCCCAAGTCTCTCGTACGTCCAAGGTAGTTTGCATTTTAGTTGCCGTTTGCAGTGTTCAATGGTTGTTTGGGTGAAGCTTTTTTGTGAAAGTGGATGTTACGGTTTTCAGGCTCCTGTATCTTCTTCCCGATGGCAGGGGTGAGATGAGAGTGTGGCCAGCGTGATGTGCGTCTCTGAGAGGGTTTGCTGATTGTCCTGTATTAGCTGATTGTCCCGTACCCTGGCCTATAAATTGGTTTGTCCCGCACGGGACCGCCCTTGTCCCGTATTTGGCTGCTACTAATCGGGTCGAGGGGACTGTCTGGTCGGACCGCCTCGTCTGGACCCCGCCTCAGACGTAGTGCAGAACTGTCCACGCTCTCCAGATTGTGGACTCCCCCACCATCAGGAACATGTTTCCTTCCTCTAGCGTGCCCAAACCCTTAATAATCTTCTGTGTTTCAATAAGATCCCCTCTCATCCAAATTCCAGAGCATGCAAGCCCAGCCGCTCCCTTCTCTCAGCATTTGCCATCCCGGGAATTAACCTGGTGAACCTACCCTCAATAGCAAGAATGTCCTTCCTCAAGTTTGGAGACCAAAACTGCACACAATACTCCAGTTGTGGTCTCACTAGGGCCCAGTACAACTACAGAAGGATACCTTCAATGGGGGGGGGGCTGAGTTACTCCACTAAATGCTGGAGTAACTCAGCGGGACAGGTGGCATCTCTTGGAACTGAATTGGATATTGAACTAAATACATTTTATTAGCCAAGTATGTACACATACAAGGAATTTGCCTTGGTGCTCTGCTCACAATTAACAACACGATGTACAGTAGACAATTAAAAATAAAACAATATAATTTAAACATGTGAAGAATGAATTGAAATGCCAGAGCAAAAGAAGGCTACAGACTTTTGGTTATTAAGTAGAGCTTCTACTTGTGGAATAATAATGTTTTTTAATCTGGCTGTGGCGGCTTTGACAGTCCGGAGTCGCCTTCTGGAGGGAAGTGATTCAAAGAGTTTGTGGCCAGGGTGAGAGGGGTGAGAGATGATCTTGCCCGCTCGCTTCCTGGCCCTTGCAGTGTACAGTTCGTCAATGGGGGGTAGGTTGCAGCGAACAGCCTTCTCAGCTGATCGGACGATTCGCTGCAGCCTTTTAAACCTGCCAGCGTTTGGTCCATATCCCTCCAAATCTGTCCTAAATCCATGTACCTGTCTAAGTGTCTGTTGAATGTTCAGATTATCCCTGCCACAATTACCTCCTCTGGCAGCTCGTTCCATGCACCCACCACCCTCTGTGTGGAAAAAGATGCCCCTCAGGTTATTTTCCCCCTCTCATATTATGTACAGGAGCAGGGAGGTTCTACTTCAGTTGTACAGGGTCTTGGTGAGACCACACCTGGAGTATTGCGTACAGTTTTGGTCTCCAAATCTGAGGAAGGACATTATTGCCATAGAGGGAGTGCAGAGAAGGTTCACCAGACTGATTCCTGGGATGTCAGGACTGTCTTATGAAGAAAGACTGGATAGACTCGGTTTATACTCTCTGGAATTTAGGAGATTGAGAGGGGATCTTATAGAAACTTACAAAATTCTTAAGGGGTCGGACAGGCTAGATGCAGGAAGATTGTTCCCGATGTTGGGGAAGTCCAGGACAAGGGGTCACAGCTTAAGGATAAGGGGGAAATCCTTTAAGACCGAGATGAGAAAGACTTTTTTCACACAGAGAGTGGTGAGTCTCTGGAACTCTCTGCCACAGAGGGTAGTTGAGGCCAGTTCATTGGCTATATTTAAGAGTGAGTTGGATGTGGCCCTTGTGGCTAAGGGGATCAGAGGGTATGGAGAGAAGGCAGGTACGGGATACTGAGTGGATGATCAGCCATGATCATATTGAATGGCGGTGCAGGCTCGAAGGGCTGAATGGCCTACTCCTGCACCTAATTTCTATGTTTCTATGTTTCTATTATATCTGTGTCCTCTGGTCCTCGATTCCACTTCCCTGGATAATAAGTGTTTATGCTATCAATGCCCTTCAAATATACCTCCATACATAACCTCTACACAGAAACAAAGTGCTGGAGTAACTCACCGGGCCAGGCAGCATCTCTGGAGAGAAGGGATGGGTGACGTTTCGGGTCGAGACCCTTGTTCAGAGTGATGTCAGGAGAGGGGGCAGGACAGAGGTAGAATGTAGTCAGAGACAGTCAGACTGGTGGGAGAACTGGGATGGAGAGAGAGGGAAAGCGAGGGCTACTTGAAGTGAGAGAAGTCAATGTTTACAATCTTCTGAAGAAGGGTCTCAACCCGAAACGTCGCCCATTCCTTCTCTCCATAGAAACATTGAAAATAGGTGCAGGGGGTACAGTGAAAATCTACTGTTGTGAGTTAGCCAGTCAGCGGAAATTCTGTACATGATTACCTAGAAATATAGAAACATGGAAAATAGGTGCAGGAGGTGGCCGTTCAGCCCCTCGAGCCAGCACCACCATTCATTGTGATCATGGCTGATCGTCCGCTATCAATAACCCGTGCCTGCCTTCTCCCCATATCCCTTGACTCCACTCGCCCCTAGAGCTCTATATAACTCTCTCTTAAATCC
Source organism: Okamejei kenojei (assembly GCA_035221665.1). Classification (NCBI taxonomy): domain Eukaryota; kingdom Metazoa; phylum Chordata; class Chondrichthyes; order Rajiformes; family Rajidae; genus Okamejei; species Okamejei kenojei. The sequence continues at coordinate 68,980 of JAVHYY010000229.1, read as the reverse complement.
ATCCAGAGATTTGGCCTCCACTGCCCATTCTGGTAATGAATTCCGCAAATTTGTCCCTTCCCACCCGCACCACCCCCTCTCCTAGTACTTCCCCCCCCCCCCCCTGCAACTGCAGAAGATGCAACACCTGTCCCTTCACCTCCCCCCTCGACTCCATCCAAGACCTTCCAGGTGAGGCAGAGGTTCACCTGCACCTCCTCCAACCTCATCTACTGCATCCGCTGTTCCAGATGTCAACCTCTCTACATCGGCGAGACCAAGCGCAGGCTCGGCAATCGCTTCGCTGAACACCTCCGCTCGGTTCGCAACGACCAACCTGATCTCCCGATTGCCCAGCACTTCATCTCCCCCTCCCATTCCCAATCCGACCTCTCTGTCCTGGGCCTCCTCCATTGCCAGAGTGAGGACCAGCGTAAATTGGAGGAGCAGCACCTCATATTTTGCTTGGGTTGTTTACACCACAGCGGTGTGAACAGTAACTTCTCTAACTTCAGATAGTCCTTGCTTTCCCTCTCTCTCTCTCTCTCCATCCTCTCCCCCTTCCCAGTTCTCCCACCAGTCTTACTGTCTCCGACTACATTCTGTCCCTGTCCCAACCGCTCCCCCGACATCAGTCTGAAGAAGGGTCTCAACCCGAAACGTCGCCCATTCCTTCTCTCCATAGATGCTGCCTGTCCTGCTGAAATACTCCAACGTTTTGTGTCGACCTCTGCATATAGACCTCGAAACAGACCCTCTACATATAGGTGGGAAAGCAGTGCAGTTGCTGGCTTAAATCAAAGGAAGACACAACATGCTGGAGTAACTCAGCGGGTCTGGCAGCATCTCTGGAGAGAAGGAACCTTCTGAAGAAGGGTCTCAACCCGAAACGTCGCCCATTCCTTCTCTCCATAGAAACATTGAAAATAGGTGCAGGGGGTACAGTGAAAATCTACTGTTGTGAGTTAGCCAGTCAGCGGAAATTCTGTACATGATTACCTAGAAATATAGAAACATGGAAAATAGGTGCAGGAGGTGGCCGTTCGGCCCCTCCAGCCAGCACCACCATTCATTGTGATCATGGCTGATCGTCCGCTATCAATAACCCGTGCCTGCCTTCTCCCCATATCCCTTGACTCCACTCGCCCCTAGAGCTCTATCCAACTCTCTTAAATCCATCCAGTGATTTGGCCTCCACTGCCCTCTGTGGCAGGGATCTCCAGAGATGCTGCCTGCCCCGCTGAGTTGCTCCAGCACTTTGAAACTTCACCTGTCCATGTTCTCCACAGAGATGCTGCCTGACCCGCTGAGTTACTCCAGCACTTTGTACCTGTCCATGTTCTCCACAGAGATGCTGCCTGACCCGCTGAGTTACTCCAGCATTTGGTGCCTATCTTCCATATCTACTTGGGGGTAGAGGGGAGGGTCCGGTTGCCAATACGACCCCCCTAATGACGTGGGACCCCCCCCCTTGTCTTTTTGTCTCCCCCCCCAGAGCACAGGCTAAGCCAGAGCAGTAACGCGGGGGCCATTGCAGGAGGCGTAATCGGAGGGATCCTGGCCCTCCTCCTGGTTGCCTGCCTGGTGGGTTACATTCTTCACCGCAGGCGGTCCGGCGGCCAAGCCTCGGGGTCCTACTCCCCCAAGACCCGGGTCTTTGGGGCCCGCAACGGGGATCCTGGGCCCCGGCCTGACTTCACCTACCGACCCGATTCGGACTCGGAGAGGGGCCCCAGCCTGGCCCCCACCACCACCGTCACCAACACCACCCCCCTCCGCGGTGCCGAGGAGAACCTTCCGGAGAGCCCGCCCCCCCTGCCCTGGCGGGACGAGGGGATGTTGGAGGAGGAGGAGGAGGAGAGGGAAGGGGAGATGTTCCTCGCAGAGAAGCCCAAGGACTTCACCTCAGAAGATGACATGGAATCCCAGAGGGATGGTTCCATCATCTCCAAGAAGCCGGTCTACGTTTGAGTTCTTCCTCCCATCCCTCCCCCCCCCCCCCCCACCATCTGGAAGCGAGGCCCCTTCCTCGCCAACCCCTCCTCATGAGTTTGGAGGCAAAAGGACCAATGACGTGGATTTGGATTTTTCGTGGTGGAGCCAAAAGTCAAAGACGTTGACTTAGTGGTTGACATTCGGATGCACGCAATGGACTTTTCGTCAGTCACCTTCACTGTGGATGCGCCCCTTGGCCACAGACAATAGACGCAGGAGAAGGCCATTTGCCCTTCCAGCCAGCACCGCCATTCAATGTGATCATGGCTGATCATCCCCCATCAGTACCCCCGTTCCTGCCTTCTCCCCGTATCCCCTGACTGTGTCATCTTTAAGAGCTCTATCTAACTCACTTGAAAGCATCCAGAGAATTGGCCTCCACCGCCCTCTGAGGCTGAGAATCCCACAGACTCACAACTCTCTGTGAGAAAATGTGTTTTTCTCGTCTCCGTTCTAAACAGCCGACCCCTTATTCTTAAACTGTGTGTGTGGCCCCTGGTTCTGGACTCGCCCAACATCGGGAACATGTTTCCTGCCTCTAGCCCTCTCCAAGCCCTTAATAATCGTATATGTGTTTCTATAATATTTCCTCTCATCCTTCTAAACTCCGGAGTAGACATTCCCACAGCATATGACAGTCCCACCATCCCGGGAATTAACCTTGGCATTCCCTCCACCCCCAACTTCTTCATCTTGTCCACGAGGACCTTCCTAACTATCATCTCAACTGAAGAACCTTTTGCGATCGGAGGAGCGACGATTGGAGGGCCATTGACTCTTGGGGGGTGGGTGGTGATGGAAGAGAATGGGAGGTCAGCCAGATCTCCGAGGGTTGGCGTCTGTTTGACTTGAGTTTATTGCCCCGTGTAGCGAGGTACAGCGAAGAGCTTTCTTGTCGCGTGCTCTCCGGTCAGCGGGAAGACTGGACATTATTAAAATCGAGCTGTCAGCAGTGTACAGATAAAGGATAAAGGGAATGACGTTTAGGGCAAGGTAAAGCCCGATTAAAGTTAGTGTTTAAGATGGAACTGCAGATGCTGGAATAATCGAAGGTAGACAAAAATGCTGGAGAAACTCAGCGGGTGAGGCAGCATCTGTGGAAGCGACGTTTTGGGTCGAGAACCTTATTCAGATTGTTGGCCACTATCAGCCTGGGTATCGAGTATCAGAGTTGGGACATCACATTACAGCTGCAAAAGACGCTCCTTCAAAGGTTTATATGTAATAGGAGGAGAATTAGGCCATTCGGCATATCAGGTCTAACCTGCCATTCAATCGTGGCTGATCTTCTCCCCCTCCCAACCCCATTCTCCTGCCTTCTCCCCGTAACCCCTGACACCCGCACTAGTCAAGAATCTATCTATCTCTGCCTTAAAAATATCCACTGGCTTGTGGCCTCCACCAGCGTCTGTGGCAACGAGTCCCACAGGCGCACACAAAATGCTGGAGTAACTCAGCGGGTGAGGCAGCATCTCTGGGGAGAAGGAATGGGCGACGTTTCGAGTCGAGACATTTTCAGACTGGGGAAACCCAGGGAGCTGTGAATCTGTGGGATTCCCTGCCACAGAAGGCAGTGGAGGCCAGTTCACTGGATGTTTTCAAGAGAGAGGTAGATTTAGCTGTTGGGGCAAACTTGAATCAAGGTATGTGGGGAGAAACCAAGAACGGGTTACAGATTGGGGATGATCAGCCGTGATTATATTGAATGGCGGTGCTGGCTCGAAGGGCCAAATGGCCTACTCTTTGCATCTCTTTTCTATGTTTCCATGTTTATATAAACAAATATTGAATGAAGAAGAATATCTAAAGGAGGGTCTCGACCCGAAACTTCTCCTATTCCTTCGCTCAATAGATGCTGCCTCACCCACTGAGTTTCTCCAGCATTTTTGTCTACCTTCGATTTTTCCAGCATCTGCAGTTCCTTCTTAAACAAAGGATAGTCTGAGGGTCTCCAATGAGGTAGCTGGTAGTTCAGCATTGCTCTCTGGTTGTGGTAGGATGGTTCAGTTGCCCTATGAGAGCAGAGACGGTGTTGGGACCCTAGTTATGGGGAGGGGGAGAGGAGATGAGATGTCCACTGCATTGGTGGGATGGAGGGGCTGAGAACCTGGTGGGGTTGGACATCAGGGGACAACCCGTGGTATTGGGCAGGTGGTGGTCGAGATGTTGTCTTCCAAGCTGAGGAGAAGGAGGGTGGTGGTGGAACGAGAACTCCTAAACTCCCAGATATCTCAGCCCAGAGGTCATCACTGGCTCACAATCCACACGGCCAGAAACCCGGGTTCCATAGAAAATAGGTGCAGGAGGAGGCCATTTGGCCCTTCGAGGCACCACTGCCAATCATTGCGATCATGGCTGATCGTCCCCAATCAATAACCCGTGCCTGCCTTCTCCCCATATCCCGTGATTCCACTAGCTTCCTCAAATTAGGAGACCAAAACTGTACACAATACTCCAGATGTGGTCTTACCAGAGCCCTGTACAACTGCCGAACGACCTCTTTACTCCTAGACTGAAATCCTCTTGTTATGAACCGTGCTCTTAGAAACATAGAAACATAGAAATTAGGTGCAGGAGTAGGCCATTCGGCCCTTCGAGCCTGCACCGCCATTCAATATGATCATGGCTCATCATCCAACTCAGTATCCCGTACCTGCCTTCTCTCCATACCCTCTGATCCCCTTAGCCACCAGGGCCACATCTAACTCCCTCTTAAATATAGGCAATGAACTGGCCTCAACTACCCTCTGTGGCAGAGAGTTCCAAGGACTCGCCACTCTCTGTGTGAAAAAAGGCTTTCTCATCTCGGTCTTAAAGGATTTCCCCCTTATCCTTAAACTGTGACCCCATGTCCTGGAGTTCCCCAACATCGGGAACAATCATCCTGCATCTAGCCTGTCCAACCCCTTAAGAATTTTGTAAGTTTCTATAAGATCCCCTCTCAATCTCCTAAATCCTAGAGAGTATAAACCGAGTCTATCCAGTCTTTCTTCGTAAGACAGTCCTGACATCCCAGGAATCAGTCTGGTTCCTGTCTTGGTCGGGATTTGAAGGTTTCCTCTGAAGGGTCCAGAGCTCTGTAAGAAGTGGTTGGTTCCGTGGTCGGGATGTCTGTGCGGAGTTTGCACGTTCTCTCCCCGTGGACCCACGTGGGATTTCTCCGGGCGCTCCGGTTTCCTCCCACAATCCAAAGACTTGCGGGTTTGTAGGCTAATTGACCTCGGTAAAGATTGTAAATTGTCCCCTAGTGTGTGTGTGTGTGTGTGGGGGGGGGATAGTGTTAGTGTGCGGGGATCGCTGGTTGGTGCGGGCTCAGAGCTTGCATGGTAGATTCAGGGATTACAGAGAGAGGGGGGGTCACAGAGAGGGGGTGTAGTGCCCGTGTGGATTGTGAGCTGACCTGAGCTGAACTGTGATGGATTAGACTGCAGCCATAGACAGGGAGGGTGAGGGGGAGGGGGGTGGGTTCAGCCTTTTGTGTCTACAACTGGGCAGGACCCATCAGACTGCATGGACAGAGCGAGAGAGAGCTTAGTTCAGTTTATTGTCTCTTATACTGAGGCACAGGGAGAAGTTTTTTTGTTGTGTGCTCTCCAGCCAGCGAAAGACTACACAATTACAATTGAGCAGTCCAGTGTACAGATCCATGACCTCTTTATATTTCCCTCTCCCCATCTCTCCCCCCATCCCTGCTGACGGGAGGAATCACCTCGTGGGCGTTCACACCCCAGGTGCCTTTATCGATCTGTTCCGCGTGATTGTGAATTAATTTTAAGTTTGTGTGTGTTTTTTTAAATAAATAAATCCAACAGATTGTATTTAAAAAAAGCCTCTGAATTCTGCGTCACTGATCTGGGGGCCGATCGCAAAATGGGGATCTTGGTGTGCGAAAGGGGGTGTGTATGGTCACAGGGGCTTTGGTGTGGGACAGCAGGGCAGATGGGCCGAAGGTGGCTTGGGCCTTGTCGTTGCAGGAAGGAGGGGATTGTCCAACTGGAACTTGCCTCCTTTGGCCGAAACGTCACCTATTCCTTCGCTCCATATATGCGGCCCCACCCGCTGAGTTTCTCCAGCATTTTCGTCTACATGCATCGGACAGGATTGGAGGGATATGGGCCAAACGCGGGCAGGTGGGACTAGGGTAGATGGGGCATGTTGGCCGGTGTGGGCAAGTTGGGCAGAAGGGCCTGTTTCCGTGACTCTGTGACTAGTGTAGATGGGGCATGTTGGCCGGTGTGGGCAAGTTGGGCAGAAGGGCCTGTTTCCATGACTCTGTGACTAGTGTAGCTGGGGCATGTTGGCCGGTGTGGGCAAGTTGGGCAGAATAGCCTGTTTCTGTGACTCTAGGGCATGTTGGCTGGTGTGGGCAAGTTGGGCTGAAGGGCCTGTTTCTGTGACTCTAGGGCATGTTGGCCAGTGTGGCCAAGTTGGGCTGAAGGGCCAGTTTGCCTTTATCGATCTGTGCCGCGAGATTGTGAATTAATTTTAAGTTGATGTGTGTGTTTTTTTTAAAATAAATAAATCCAACAGATTGAATTTTTAAAAAAGCCTCTGAATTCTGTGTTGCTGATCTGGGGGCCGATCGCAAAATGGGGATCTTGGTGTGCGAAAGGGGGTGTGTATGGTCACAGGGGCATTGGTGTGGGACAGCAGGGCAGGCGGTGGAGGCCGGCTCTCTGGATACTTTCAAGAGAGAGTTAGATAGGGCTCTTAAAGATAGCAGGGATATGGGCAGAAGGCAGGAACGGGGTACTGATTGTGGATGGTCAGTCATCATCACATTGAATGGCGGTGCTGGCTCAAGGGGCTGAATGGCCTCTACTCCTGCACCTATTTTTTTAATTGACCAGTTTGGAGGGATATGGGCCAAACGCGGGCAGGTGGGACAGGTGCATATGGAGGATGTTGGTCTGCGTGGGCAGGCTGGGCTGTTTCCATGGCTAGTGTAGATGGGGCATGTTGGGTCGAAGGGACTGTTTCTGCGTTGTGTGACTCGTACTCTAACCTCTATGTTTTGGCGCAGCTGTAAACCAGCTACGGGTGCTGTCTGCACGGAGTTTGCACGTTCTCCCCGTGGCCTGCGTGGGTTTTCTCCAAGATCTCCGGTTTTTCCTCTCGCATCCTTCCAACAGCAGAGCGACCAAAACGGAACTCGGTCTTCCGAATGCAGTCTCACCAACGTCTTGCACAGCTGCCAAACGGCTGGTGTCTGCTGTTCCATGTGTCTACATTCAGTTCCTCCTCTCAGAGCCCTGCAAAATACACTGTGGTTACTTGCCTGGATCACTCTGACAGGACGTCTCAATCCCAGAGGAACGTGTGCGGTGTGTGTGTGTGAGATCTCGGGAGGGTAGTGCGAGATCTCAGGACAGGTGGCATCTCTGTGGAGAACGTGGACAGGTACAAAGTGCTGGAGTATTGTATTGTATATCTTTATTATCATTTTTCTCAGTATTTGCATACCCAGAGGAAAACGAAAAAGCGTTTCTCAACCAGTGTCCATTCAGTAATAGAGATAGAGAATAAAAGTACAGATGTCACGAGTTCCGATCGGCAGTGGCACGACCATGGCTCTGCTTCAGTGTGTCCAGGTTGGTGTTTGGTGCGCGATACTTTGGCAGGGGGCAAAGTCCGTTTATCAGCCTTATAGCCTGCGGGAAGAAGCTGAGGAGCATCCTGCTGGTTTTGCAGCTGATGCTCCTGTACCTCTTCCCAGATGGCAGGATGGAGAATAATGTGATGCGATGGTGGTAGGGGTCTTTGATGATGGAGATGGCTCTGCTGATACATCTCTTCCTGTATATGTCCAGCAATAAAGGGAGTGGAGCACCAATAATCCTGCTGGCGGTTTCACAGTCCTGTACCAGTTGGTGCGTTCGTACGCCTTGCATCTCCCGAAACCAGGAGGTGATGTCGTAGGTTAATGTGCTCTCGATTGTCCCCCTATAAAAAGTTCGTTAGGTGTGCAGTGGGGAGACCTGCTTTCCGTAGTTCTACGGAGAGGGTGTAGTCGCTGCTGGGCTCTCTGTGACCAGTGCTGTGGTGTTGCTTAGTGGACGTTAGGTCATCTGACAGGTGGACTCCTAGGAACTTCACACTGCTGACCCTTTTCCACATCAGCTCCATCGATGTGCGAGGTGTATGGCGTTGTTTTTCCTGCCCTCCTGAAGTCAACCACCATCTCCTTCGTTTTTCCCACGTTGAGACTGAGGTTGTGGGATTTGCACCATCCTGGGAGCAGCTCCACCTCCATCCTGTACGCCGGCTCACCATTGTCACTGATGAGACCCACCACTGTTGTGTCGTCAGCGAACTTGTTGAGGAAGTTGTTGTTGTGTCTAGCAGTACAGTCGTGTGTAAGCAGACTAAACAGCAGGGGGCTTAGGACACAGCCTTGGGGCGAGCCAGTGCTCACGGCTATGGTTTTTGAGTAACTCAGTGGGTCAGGCAGCAACTTGGGAGCAAATGGACAGGTTACGTTTTGGGCAGGGATCTTTCTTCCAAACGTCATGTATGCACGTTCTCCAGAGACGCTGCCTGACCCGCTGAGTTATGCCAGCACTTTGTACCTGTCCATGTTCTCCACATACCGGCAGTCGGAATGAATCTTCAGCAAAAGCTCGCACCCGAGGCAGGGGAAAACCGCATTTAAACCCCCCCCCCCCTCACTCAAAGGCGGCAAATTCGCGCACACAACCAGTGACAGAACTGCAGCACCGCTGAAGGTAAGTTTTGTAACATACCTATGTGAGATACGCTTTGTGCTCACAATCACTGCTCAAAGACTAAATCTTGGAAGCAAGAGATTCCTTATTTTTCACGAATCTGCAGAACCGGGTGCCTCTCCAAGTCGAGACACACCGAAGTCAGAGAAGTCATCCCCCTTTATACACACAATTTTACATTCAACCTCCCCTCCGGACCCTTCTCCAATCAGGGTCTGAGGTGCACAATCTGTAGGTACATCCCCCCAGTACCTCCCATATCATACATCGCATGTCCAGACATGTTCATGGTAATGAGCAGTTTCTTGACCAGGGGTGTGTTGTAATATTCATTTATTCTATTAAGCATGCTCAGTTGCTCATGACCTACCCTAGTTTTACTCACCTCCTAGTGAACCCTCTCAGTTCTCCTATATCAGTACTAAAGCTAAGCTATAGTGACAAGGGTCCCATCTATCACTCCAATCCACTGATAGGGATCTCTCTACATCACTCCCTTCTACCGCTATACAATGCTATCACTTCTTACTCAAGGACTCAAGGATGGGTCTGGTAACCTTTAGACACAGCTGTGTCAGAACCTTCTCTCCGGCCCCTCTCAGTTCGAATCCTCTTTAAAGCTCCTTACTATAATGGGGTTTAATCACTTTTTCCCTCACACCTAGACAACAGGTGCAGGAGTAGAGGCCATTCCGTCCTTCGAGCCAGCACCGCCATTCAATGAGATCATGGCTGATCATCCCCAATCAGTACACCCGTTCCTGCCTTCTCCCCATATCCCCTGCCTTCGCGCTTTTTAAGAGCCCTATCTAGCTCTCCCTTGAAAGTATCCAGAGAACCTGCCTCCACCGCCCTCTGAGGCAGAGAATCCCACAGACTCACAACTCTCTGGGTGGAAAAGTGTTTCCTCGTCTCCGTTCTAAATGGCCGACCCCTTATTCTTAAACTGTGCCCCCTGGTTCTGGACTCCCCCAACATCGGGAACATGTTTCCTGCCTCTAGCGTGTCCAAGCCCTTAACAATCTGATATGTTTCATATAACCATATAACAATTACAGCACGGAAACAGGCCCTCTCGGCCCTTCCAGTCCGTGCCGACCATTTGTTTTCCCCTAGTCCCATCTACCTGCACTCAGACCATACCCCTCCATTCCCTTCACGTCCATATACCTATCCACTTTACTTTTAAATGTTAAAATCGATCCTGCCTCCACCACTTCTGCTGGAAGCTCATTCCACACAGCCACCACCCTCTGAGTAAAGAAGTTCCCCCTCACGTTACCCCTAAACTTCTGTCCCTTAATTCTCATGTCATGCCCTCTTGTTTGAATCTTCCCTACCCTCAATGGGAAAAAACTTATCCACGTCAACTCTGTAACTCTGTTTCAGTGAGATCACAACAAGGAGTGGGGTTAATTGCTGATGGAAATTGCCTGGTGAATGGACCTTGCACCGCCTCTGTTTGTGTGAGTGAGTGTGAGATAATGTATGTTCAAAGTCACCAGCTGCTTCCTGGGGCCTGGTTTCGGTTCCAGAATTGTCAACTGAGTCTAGGGGGAGTTTTGAGAACTATGCCTGGGTGTGGGAGTACGCTCTGCTCGCTGACGTTTCCGCTCCCAAATTAACGGTCTAGAGGTCAAAGTAGGGGGCAAACTCCCCCGGCGGCGATTCTTCCGCCGACTGGGCCGTGGCTGGGTGAGCGGTGAGTTGGCCCCGGGTGCGGGACTGCCGAGGACGTTCGGCCCAGCGCCCGATCCAACTCGCGAACCGACGATCGGCCCATGAGAAGGAGGGGTGGTGTCGTCGACCGACGGGGCCACGGGTCTGCTGCTGCACTCCACGGGCTGCGCTTCGGCGGGACGGGGGAGGCGGGGGCCGGACGCGGCGCTCTGACCCGACAGTCCCCTCGACCCGAGTAGTAGCAGTCAAATACGGCACAAGGTTGGCCCCGTGCGGGACAAACCAATTTAGCCCAATATACGGGATGTCCCAGCCAATTCGGGACAGTTGGTGACCCTAGAGCTGATGGGAGGGGTGGGGGGAATTAACCAGTTTGCGTTTGAGTTTACGTGCAGGAAAGAACTGCAGATGCTGGTTTAAACCACAGACACAAAATGCTGGAGTCACTCAGCGGGACAGGCATCTCTGGAGACAAGGAATGGGTGACGTTTCTTCAGTCTGAATAAGGGTCTCGACCCGAAACGTCACCTAGTCCTTCTCTCCAGAGATGCTGCCCGTCCCGCTGAGTTACTCCAGCTTTTTGAGTCACTCCTGTGGACAATAGGTGCAGCAGTAGGCCATTCGGCCCCTCGAGCCAGCACCACTATTCAATGTGATCACGGCTGATCATCCACAATCAGTACCCCGTTCCTGCCTTCTCCCCATATCCCCATGACTCCGCTATCTTTAAGAGCCCTATCTAGGACTCGGGGGCTGAAGGGCCTGTTTCTGTGCGGCGTCTCCAGGCTAAACTAGTGTGTGAACGGGCGATCGCTGGTCGGCACGGACTCGGTGGGCCGAAGGGCCTGTTTCCGCTCTGTATCTCTGAACTGAACTAAACTAAATCCCTTCTAATTGCTGGTTTTGCGAGGTTTGTCACTGGTGATGGCAGAGTTTTGGTTACAAACTCTGTCAGATGAGGAAACTAGTCTGTCGGCGGGCCTGACTAAATTAGTTCATCCTGCCTGGCTTGGCCTGGACTGATTGTAAACCTGTTTTATTTCTGGGCAGTTTATATTAAAAACATGAATTTTTGGCTGGAAGAAATGGATCAACAACCAGAATGGTTAAGGATGGAAAAGGAGGATCGTCTACCTTTTGAAATCAGTTCGATTATATTTGCACTGACAAAATTGCACAAACAAACTTATGGGGAAAACCCTATAATATATAGTGGTATACGAATCTGGAAACAACTTAAAAAGGCTCTAAAACTAGACAATATACCACTCTATCTCCCTATTGTAAAAACAATCCCTTATTCAAACCTTCCATACTAGATAAAGGCTTTATATACAATGGAAAAAACTATAGAATCAAAAGGGTGGAACACCTTTACAAGAAAGGCACTTATCTCTCATTTCAAGAACTACAACAGATTTATGGGTTACACTCAAATAATGTTTTTCGCTACTTACAACTCAGAGATTATGTTAGGTCAAATACACAAGATTATAGGAATAGGGAACCAGAAATCTTAGATGAATGTCTGAATAAGCATCCTAACACAGAAAAATTAATAACTTATATTTACAACACCCTTTTAGATAGTGAGATACCATCATATAGACACACATGGGGAAAATGAAATAAATCAATCCATAACGAAAGATTTATGGGATAAACTTTTACAGTACATACATCAATGCTCGCTAAACTCCAAACATGCTTTAATACAATTTAAAGTTTTACATAGATTACATTATTCCAAAGTTAAACTAAATAGAATCTTCCCACAAATATCGTCTACCTGCGATAAACATCTAGAGGCTAATTTAACACATAACTTTGCAAATTGTATAAAAATTAAGAATTTCTGGACTGAGATTTTTAGAATAAACTTCTGAAGTTATTAATACTAAACTGGATCCCGGACCCCAAAATTAATAATACTTGGAACATCAGAACAAAAGTTTAACTCTTACAACAAGTCAAAGAAATTTTCCTAGACTACAGTAAATAATTTGGGAAAAATTAATATTAACATTTTGGAAAGGCCCTATATCCCCCACAACTAAAATGTGGATTATGGAAATGTCGGGGACCCTACACTTGGAAAGAATCAGATTTGCCTTAATGGACAAACAAGAAGTTTTTGTTAGAACATGGTCTTGTTTCATTGATTACTTAAAAGGGTAGAATGGTTCGGCAGGGAACCCTAACTGAAACGTGGATTTAGGAATAGATGAAAAGTTATATCTTATATTCCTTGATCTTATCTCCTACGATGTATTAATAGTAAGGATTTGAGTACAGGAGCAGGGAGGTTCTACTTCAGTTGTACAGGGTCTTGGTGAGACCACACCTGGAGTATTGCGTACAGTTTTGGTCTCCAAATCTGAGGAAGGACATTATTGCCATAGAGGGAGTGCAGAGAAGGTTCACCAGACTGATTCCTGGGATGTCAGGACTGTCTTATGAAGAAAGACTGGATAGACTCGGTTTATACTCTCTGGAATTTAGGAGATTGAGAGGGGATCTTATAGAAACTTACAAAATTCTTAAGGGGTTGGACAGCTAGATGCAGGAAGAATTGTGCCCGATGTGAGAGGGGAAGTCCAGGACAATGGGTCACAGCTTAAGGATAAGGGGGAAATCCTTTAAGACCGAGATGAGAAAGACTTTTTTCACACAGAGAGTGGTGAGTCTCTGGAACTCTCTGCCACAGAGGGTAGTTGAGGCCAGTTCATTGGCTATATTTAAGAGTGAGTTGGATGTGGCCCTTGTGGCTAATGGGATCAGAGGGTATGGAGAGAAGGCAGGTACGGGATACTGAGTTGGATGATCAGCCATGATCATATTGAATGGCGGTGCAGGCTCGAAGGGCTGAATGGCCTACTCCTGCACCTAATTTCTATGTTTCTAAATTATTCCTTTCTTTATGATTTTCTTCTTTGATGCAGATTTTTATTCTATTTTTCTTACTGTTCTCTCTATATAAAAAAAACTATTAGAGTCAAAATGATACACCTGATAATATTAATAATGTATGCTTGTTGAACATGAAATTTGCTATCATAATATATGTTTGCTAATTCACTGTCTAAATACTCTAATAAAAAAATATATATTAAAAAAAACAACAAAAACCTGTCTCCCACTCTCTGCCAAGGATCAGGCAGGGGTGGGATGTCCATACTTTGTTCCGCCCTTGTGTTGTGAAACAAACCAGGCTGAGACCACATTCCGTTGGATGTCGGCAATCTTCAGGCATGCGGGTGCCATGGCAACCCTGTCCTGCCATCCACACACTTGCCGAGAACTTGCGGCTCTGAAATTCGATCCCGCAAAGCCTCTGAGCTCCCTATTATCGTCACAAAAACATTTAGCAGAAGGCCTCTCGGGCCCGGTGGTGATCCGAGCTCCAGAGCCACAGGCGGCCAAAGGTTTCCGCGCTGTATCTCCAAACTAAACTAGTGTGTGAACGGGCGATCGCTGGTCGACACGGAATCGGTGGGGAAGGGGTTGGTTACACAAAGAGCTGGAGAAATTCAGCGGTGCACAGCTTCTAAGAGGCGAAGGAGATAGGCGACGTTTCGGGTCGAGACTGAGGAAGGGTCTCGACCCGAAACCTCGCCTATCTCCTTCGCCTCTCAGATGCTGCTGCACCCGCTGAGTTTCTCCAGCTTTTTGTGTAACCCTCGATTCTCCAGCATCTGCAGTTTCTTCGTTAACACTCGGTGGGGAAGGGCCTGTTTCCGCGCTGTATCTCGAAACTAAACTAGTGTGTGTGAACGGGCGATCGCTGGTCGGCACGGGCTCGGTGGGCCGAAGGGCCTGTTTCCGTGCTGTTTCATAGCAAAAGGATTTGAGTACAGGAGCAGGGAGGTTCTACTTCAGTTGTACAGGGTCTTGGTGAGACCACACCTGGAGTATTGCGTACAGTTTTGGTCTCCAAATCTGAGGAAGGACATTATTGCCATAGAGGGAGTGCAGAGAAGGTTCACCAGACTGATTCCTGGGATGTCAGGACTGTCTTATGAAGAAAGACTGGATAGACTCGGTTTATACTCTCTGGAATTTAGGAGATTGAGAGGGGATCTTATAGAAACCTACAAAATTCTTAAGGGTTGGACAGGCTAGATGCATGAAGATTGTTTCCCGATGTTGGGGAAGTCCAGGACAAGGGGTCAACAGCTTAAGGATAAGGGGGAAATCCTTTAAGACCGAGATGAGAAAGACTTTTTTCACACAGAGAGTGGTGAGTCTCTGGAACTCTCTGCCACAGAGGGTAGTTGAGGCCAGTTCATTGGCTATATTTAAGAGTGAGTTGGATGTGGCCCTTGTGGCTAAGGGGATCAGGGGGTATGGAGAGAAGGCAGGTACGGGATACTGAGTTGGATGATCAGCCATGATCATATTGAATGGCGGTGCAGGCTCGAAGGGCTGAATGGCCTACTCCTGCACCTAATTTCTATGTTTCTATGTTTCTATCTCCAAACTAAACCAGTGTGAGGTCGGCGCGAACTCAGTGGGACTAGTGTAGATCCTGTTCCGCGCTGTATCTGGAGGCTAAAACTAAACTTGTCCGTCCACAGAAGCCCCTCTGCAGTCGGGGTCGACGACCGGAGCGATTGTCGGCGGGATCATCGCTGCCATTGTCATCTTGACAGTCCTGGTCACGGCCTTCCTGATCTTCAGAAGGCAGAGGAAGAACGCGGAGAGCGCAAATGAGGATGACGAGTATGTGGGAGAACTCTAACCCCTCTGTTCCCCCACCCCGCCTCCCCCACCAAACTCACAGTGGCCCGCAGGGTTGCCAATGTTCCCGCTCCCCAATAAGGTTCAAATGGTCAAAATACGGGACAAATTCCCCCGACGGCAATCCGCTGACCAACTAGACCATATAAACCATATAACCATATAACAATTACAGCACGGAGACAGGCCCTCTCGGCCCTTCCATCCCTGTTTTGGAGTCCGTGCCGACCATTTGTTTTCCCCTAGTCCCATCTACCTGCACTCAGACCATACCCCTCCATTCCCTTCACGTCCATATACCTATCCACTTTACTTTTAAATGTTAAAATCGATCCTGCCTCCACCACCTCTGCTGGAAGCTCATTCCACACAGCCACCACCCTCTGAGTAAAGAAGTTCCCCCCTCACGTTACCCCTAAACTACTGCTTCCCTTAATTCTCATGTCATGCCCCTCTTGTTTGAATCTTCCCTCACCCTCAATGGGAGAAGCTATCCACGTCAACTCTGTCTATCCCATTTCATCATTTTAAAGACCGCAATCAAGTCCCCCCTTAACCTTCTGCAGCTCCAAAGAATAAAGACCTAACTTGTTTTCAACCTTTCTCTGTAACAAGTTGCTGGAACCCAGGCAACATTCTATAAATCTCCCTCTGTACTCTCTCGCTATTTTGTTGACATCCTTCCTATAACTAGGCGACCAAAATTGTACACCATACTCCAGAATTGGTCTTACCACTGCCTTGTACAATTTTAACATTACTTCCCTACGCCTATATTCAATGCTCTGATTTATAAAAGGCCAGGCCAGCACACCAAAGGCTTTTTTCTTTACCACCCTATCTACATGCGATTCCACCTTCAGGAACTATGCACAGTTATATCCTAGATCCCTCTGTCCCACAGCATTCCTCCATTCCCTACCAATTTTACCAATGTGGTAAATGTAGGGAATGACCGTGGCTGCTGTGAACGATAATTGGCCCACGGTGCTGGGGAATGCACACACAAAGCCCACGGCGGGCCTGCTGTAGAGAGTTTTAGGACCCCGCAAAGTCCAATCTGCATCACATTCTCCACCGGCCGATCGCGAGTCCCACAGATCGAGCTGCCGACCGACGGGTCCCCCTGGTGAGGCCGCTGCTGCTCCACTCCATGGCGCACTACACTACTCTCAGGGTGGTGGCGGGTCCGATGCACGGTCCCACAGTCCCACGAACCCGCGTAGTAGCGGTCAAATACGGGACAAAGGGCGGAGTAACGGGTCAAACCAAATTAGGCCAATCTATATATCATTTCCCGCTAATACGGGACAACATCCACTGGCAAACCTCGTGCAATCCCGGCTTACCGTTCAATAGAAGGGTCCCCGATATGAAACAACACCCATATTTATATCATTCGCAGGGTCTTATGTGATATAATCCCCACTGTGCTGTACTTCAAACCTTGCTAGTGAGGAGTGCAGCGTAGGTGACACCAGGTTTAATTCCTCGAGGGGGACTGGAGACGTAACCTGATGAAATCAAAAGGGTCTCTCATAGGACTTGTATTCACTTGTGAATTTAGAAGATGACAATAACAAGAGGTGCAGAGTAGGCAATTCAGCGCCTCAAGCCAGCATCGCCATTCAATATGATCATGGCTGATCATCCATAATCAGTACCCCGTCCCTGCCTTCTCCCCATATACCCTGACTCCCCACTCTCTTTCAGAAGCCCGATCTAACTTTTTTTAGGTATCCAGAGAACCGGCCTCACCAACGCCCTCTGAGGCAGAGAATTCAACAGCTCTGTGGGTATGCCGGCCAGAGTGAGCAACACCGCAAGCTGGAGCAACAGCACCTCATATTCCGCTTGGGGAGTCTGCATCCTCTGGGCTTGAACATTGAATTTTCTCAATTTTCTGTTAACCCTTGCTGTCTCCTCCCCTTCCCACCTCTCCCTCAGCCCTCGGGCCCCTGGCATTCCCCTCTATCAATATCTCCCTGGCCCCCTCCTTAGTCGTCACACCAGCTTTCATCATTATCACACACCACAAACAGCTTACAATGGGTTTCCCTTTATCATCGATACTTTTTTGCATATCTTTCATTCATTGTTCTTTATCTCTCCACATCACCGTCTATGTCTCTCGTTTCCCTGATCCCTGACCAGTCTGAAGAAGGGTCTCGACCCGAAACGTCGCCTATCTCCTTCGCTCCTTAGATGCTGCTGCACCCGCTGAGTTTCTCCAGCCTTTTGTGTGCCCTCGATTCTCCAGCATCTGCAGTTCCTTCTTTAACTCTCTGTGGGTGGAGATGTTTCTCCTCATCTCAGTCCTAAATGACTGAGCCCTTATTCTAAAACTGTGTGTGGCCCCTGGTTCTGGACTCCCCCAACATCGGGAGCATGTTTCCTGCATCTAGCGTGTCAAAACCCTTAATAATAATCTTATGTTTCAATAAGATTCCCTATCATCCTTTTAAATTCCATTATATCTATTCCAATAATTTCATTCTATCAACAGAATTACTACAGCACTTTGTACCTGTCCACGTTCTCCAGAGATGCTGTCTGACCCGCTGAGTTACTCCAGCTTTTAGTGTCTATCTTCGGACATTGGTGGAGTGGGGACAGGACTGGACTGGATGGGCTGAATGGCCTGTGCCAACACCAATGGCTGATCTGTGTTTTTTTTTCTCTCTTGCAGCCTGCAACCTCCGAGCTATAAGCCCCCACCTCCGAAAGTGGTTCTGGATGACCCAAAAAAGGTAAATTGCAATTTAAGGGGGGGAAGGCAAATTTGGGAATTTTGGGATAATTCGTGTGTCTGGGATGTGGGATAGTTCCTCACTGCCCCACCCTCCCACAGAGCGCAACTGGGCCAGAACCCCCTGGAGTTTAGAAGAATGAGGGATGGGGGGGGGGGGGGCTCCAATGAGGTGAGAGATGCAGTTTAATGCGGATAAATGTGAGGTTATCCACTTTGGAGGCAAGAACAGGAAGGCAGATTGTTATCTAAATGGTGTCGTTGGGAAAAAGGGAAGTACAACGGGATCTGGGGGTCCTTGTTCATTGGTCACTGAAAGTAAGCATGCAGGTACAGCAGGCAGTGAGGGGGGAGAAAGCAATGGCATTTTGGCCTCATAACAAGAGGAGTTGAGTATAGGAGCAAAGAGGTCCCTCTGCAGTTGTACATGGCCCCAGTGAGACCACACCTGGAGTATTGTGTGCAGTTTTGGTCTCCAAATTTGAGGGGGGACGTTCTTGCTATTGAGGGAGCCCAGCGTAGGTTCACCAGGTTAATTCCCCGGATGGCGGGACTGTCAAATGCTGAGAGAATGGAGCGGCTGGGTTTGTACACCCTGGAGTTTAGAAGGATGAGAGGGGATCTTATTGAAACATAGATTATTTAAGGGCCTGTCCCACCAGCACGCGATTGCATGCGGCGAGCGTGGCCAAACGTGGTGGCTTGAGGCGTACGGCCTCGCGGGGCCCGTCCCACTTCGAACCGCGGAGGCGTATGGAGCTGGTCCCGACATCATACTCACCAATCAGCTGGGTAGACTGAATTTGGAAGTCGCACGGCGATGGGCGGTGATGTCATCACGCAATGGCACGCACGGCGGTGACATCATCGCGCAACGCCACGCGCTAGGATTGTGAACGCGGTCAGTTTGGACACGCTAGAGACGGGAAACATGTTCCCGATGTCGGGGGAGTCCAGAACCAGGGGCCGCAGTTTAAGAATAAGGAGTTCGCCATGTAGAACGGAGACGAGGAAACACGTTTTCACCCAGAGAGTTGTGAGTCTGTGGAATGCTCTGCCTCAGAGGGCGGTGGAGGCCGGTTCTCTGGATGCTTTCAACAGAGAGCTAGATAGGGCTCTTAAAGATAGCGGAGTCAGGGGATATGGGGAGAAGGCAGGAACGGGGAACTGATTGGGGACGATCAGTGATGATCACATTGAACGGCGGTGCTGGCTCGGAGGGCCGAATGGCCTCTACTCCTGCACCTGTTGTCTGTTGCAACATCACCGAACAGTGAAAGGGCTGGGTAGAGTGGATGTGGAGAGTCTAGGATTAAAGCCTCAGAATTAAAGGACATTCCTTTAGGAAGGAGAAGAGGAGGAATTTCTTTAGCCAGACGATGGTGAATCTTTGCCACAGACGGCTGTGGAGGCCACAAGTCAGTGCATATATTTAAGGCAGAGACAGATAGATTGTTGATTGCTACGGGTGTCAGGGGTTAGAAACATAGAAACATAGAAATGAGGTGCAGGAGCAGGCCATTCGGCCCTTCGAGCCTGCACCGCCATTCAATATGATCATGGCTGATCATCCAACTCAGTATCCCGTACCTGCCTTCTCTCCATACCCCCTGATCCCTTTAGCCACAAGGGCCACATCTAACTCCCTCTTAAATATAGCCAACAAACTGGCCTCAACTACCTTCTGTGGCAGAGAATTCCACAGATTCACCACTCTCAGAGTGGAAAAAACCATTTCTCATCCTCTCGTCCTAAAAGACTTCCCCCTTATCCTTAAACTGTGTGACCCCTTGTCCTGGACTTCCCCAACATCGGGAACAATTTTCCTGCATCTAACCTGTCCAACCCCCTTAAGAATTTTGTAAGTCTCTATGAGATCCCCCCTCAATCTTCTAAATTCCAGCGAGTACAAGCCGAGTCTATCCAGTCTTTCTTCATATGGAAGTCCCGCCATCCCAGGAATCAGTCTGGTGAACCTTCTCTGTACTCCCTCTATGGCAAGAATGTTCTTTCCTCAGATTAGGAGACAAAACTGCACACAATACTCCAGGTGTGGCCTCACCAAAACCCTGACAACTGCAGTAGAAACCTCCCTGCCTTTGTACTCAATCCTTTTGCTATGAAAGAGCTAACATACCATTTCCGCTTTCTTCACTGCCTGCTGCACCTCATGCCTACTTTCAATGACTGTGTACCATGACACCCAGGTCTCTCTGCATCTCCCCTTTTCCTATCGGCCACCCATTTATCCTAATCGGCCACCATAGGTACAGTGTCAGGGGTTTTTGGGAGGTATGGGGGTTGAGATAAGGACACGTGATTGAACGGCGGGTAGAACTGGATGGCCCGAATGGCCTAATAACTGCTCCTGGAACCTATCACCCTTCGACGTTTTTCTGCTCCATTGTAAAGACGAGACTGAACTTTTGATGGAGGATATTCCTCTAAGATCTGCGTACTACGAGACGAACGGAGAAGATGCGACGGAAAGGGTAACTTTGCGCAAATCCCCTCTGGGTCCGAGTTTATCGGGGGAGAGGGGGTGCAGAGAACTAAGGGGGGGGGGGGGGGTGGTGGTGGGGGGGGGGGGGGTCACAGAGGCGGGATTAGTGTCGGCAAAAATACAGCATCGATCTGCTAACTATTGATCAGTGCTAATGCTCTAGTTCACCTCTCTCTCTCTCCCCCCCCTCTTGTTTGTTTGTTAGTTTGTTTACTTATTTGCATCATGTTTTAAAAGAAGACAAACGATCAATTGATAATACCATACAGTGCTGGGAGGGAAGGGAAGCCCAGAGGGCTTATGCAAAGTCCGCTCCCATCTGAAAATGAGCGTTAATGGCAAATCAGGGGATAGGAAAAATAAAAAAGGCAATAATAAACAATAATACAGTTTTCTCTCACCCCTCTCTCTCCACCGTCTCTCCACCCGTCTCTCCCCCCTCTCTTCCCCTCTCCCCCCCCCCTCTCTACCCCCGCGCTCCCCCCTCTCTCCCCCCCTCTGTCCCCCCTCCTCCCCCCCCCCCTCTCTCTCCCCTCTCCCCCCTCTCTAACCCCCTCACATCCCCCCTCTCTAACCCCCCTCTTTCCCCCTCCACTCCCCCTCTGTTCCCACCTCTGGCCCCTCTCTCCTCCCCCCTCTCTCCCCCCTTTCTCCGTTCTCCCCCCCTCTCTACCCGCCCACTCATCCCCCTCCTCTCTTCCCCCCTCTCTCCCCCCCCTTCTCTCCCTCTCTCTTCTCCCCTCTCTCTCCCCTCTCGCTCCCCCTCGCCTCTCCCCCCCTCTCTTCCCCCCCTCTCTTCACCCCCTCTCCTCCCCCCCACTCTCATCGTCCTCTCCCCCCCTCATCTCCCCCACCTCTCCTGCCCACCCCTCTCCCCTCCCCCTCTCTCTATCCCCCCCTCTGTCCCCCCCTGCTGTCCCTCTCTCCCTCCCCCCTCATCTCCCTCCCCCCTCCTCTCCCCCCTCCTCTCCCCCCCTCCTCCTTCCCTCCTCTCTCTCCCTCTCTCTCCCCTCTCTCTCCCCCTCCTCCTCTCCCCTCCCTCTCCCCCCCTCTCTCCCCTCCTCTCCCCCCCTTCTCTGTCCCATTCCTCCCCCCCCCGCTTCTCTCTCTCTCCCATCCTCTCTCCCCGACCTTCTCTCACTTTCTCACTCACACTCTCTTTCTCTGCTCTCTCTCCTCCTCTCGCAGACATTGACCCACGAGTATTCAGAGAGCGACGAAGATGTGAAATCTCCTCTGGATCCTCGAGGGTTTACCGGAGAATATTAACTCCCATCTAAAATGGATGGGGGAGGGCGAGGCGAGGAGCATCGGAAGAGCCAGGAGTTATGTCCAACGAATGCGATGTAACGTGTAGTCCCACACCACACCTCTCTCTCCCTCTCTTTCCCCACCTCTCCCCCACTCCTTCCTCCGTCCTCCTCTCCCCCCCTCTCTCCATCTCTCACTCCCTCCTTCGGAGAGGATGGGTCTGGAGGGGGGGGGGGGGGTGTCATGTGTAGTCAAGAGACCTTCCCAAACCCACCCTCTCTTTCCATTCTCTCCTCCTCCCTCTGCCCCTCTTTTCTCCTCCCTCTCCCCCTCCTCTCTCCCTCCCTTGGGGAGGGGTGCTGAGGAGAGGGGGGAGTCATTGAGTGCCAGAGATATCCTGCATGTGCAAATCTTTGTATACTTGGTCCAAACACTATCCACTACAAACTGGTATCCAACTTCCAATTGGTATCCAGGATTCAAGTCCAAACGCTAACAGGTTAAAGCAGGCTGTGTTACGCAGGGTCTCACAATGAACCACAGGTGCTGGTTTACAACAGAAAGAAACACACACACATACATTGCTGGAGTAACTCAGCGGGTCAGGCAGCATCTCTGTGGAGAACGTGGATAGGTGAGGTTTCAAATAAGGGTCTCGACCTGACATGTCACACATTCCTTCTCTCCAGAGATGCTGGGTGCCTGACCCGCTGAGTTACTCCAGCACTTTGCACCTGCCCACGTTCTCCAGAGGTGGAGCCTGCCTGCCGTCTGGTGGCTGCCTCTGCACACTGCGACTGAGTTCCTCCTCACACGCCTGACTGAGAGGACTTGAGCAGGAAGGGACGCATGCTGCTCTACCCTGAAGATAAACACAAATTGCTGGAGCTGGTTCCACAGGCGGCAAAACCTCGGTGAACAAGGATAGGTGACATCTTGAAGAAGGTTCATAGAGTGATACAGTGAGGAAACGGGCCCTTTGGCCCATCTTGCCCACACCAGCCAACAGCCCGTCTCCCCTGTCCCACCTGCCACGCTTTTGGCCTAAAAATTTAATAAAAATTATATCCCCCCCAAACCTGTCCTAGCCCCCCTTGTTCTTAAAAGTCGGATAGTACCCCACCTCAACTACCTCCTCCGGCAGCTCGTTCCATACACCCACCGCCCTCTTGTGTGAAAATGTTACCCCTCGGATTCCTATTAAATCTTTTCCCCTTCACCTTGAACCAATTAGGTCCCGATCCGAAACATCCCCCTTGTCCTGCACGTTCTCCCCATCACCTGCGTTGGTCTTCTCCGGGCGCTCCGGATTCCTCCGACACTCCAAAGACGTACAGGTCTGCAGGTTAATTGGCTTGGTATGAGTGTAAATTGTCCCATGTGTGTGTGTGTGTGTGTGTGTGGGATAGTGTTAGTGTTGCGGGATCGCTGGTCGCTCGGACTGGGTGGGCCCCCCGATGTCAAGGTTTTTTTCCACACTGTCGCTCTGAGAACAGGGGCAGGTGCAAAGTGCTGGAGTAACTCAGCGGGACAAGCAGCATCTCTGGAGAGAAGGAATGCGTGACGTTTCGGGTCGGGACCATCCGTCAACAGTTCTGGTCGTTGACTGTGTAACGGGGGGGGGGGGGGGTGTATCAAATATGCCCGGATTGGATTGGGGTCTGTCCGGGGCAGGATGTTGGGGCTTGTCTTCTGACTGTGTAACTGCGTGGCACTATTGCCATTACAATCTGTATAAAACACTGTTGTTCCACAAACTACTGCTGTATCACGAGGTTAAAACACTGGTGTGACTGTGAGTGTGAGTGAGTGTGTGTCAGTGCGTGTAATAATCTCAGCGTGTGGAGTGGTGTGCAACAGCGTGTTGTGTATCACTGAGCATGTACTAATAATGGGTGGGCGTATTTCAGGGGTGGTGGTGTGTGTGGCGCGCGTCTGTATAGGGTAGTGTGTGTGCAAGTGTTGTCCTGCACGGACAATGTGAGAGTGCGTGTGAGAGTCTGTGGTGGTGCGTTTCTGCGTTGGGTGTGTTGCCTGTGGTGATGTTTTTTTGAATGTCCTGCGTGTGTGTTTTTTTGATGTGTGCGATTGCTGCGAGTCTGTGAGTGAGTTTTTGCGTGAGTGTGTGTTGTCTGCGTGATTGGTCGGTGTGTGTGTATTGAGTGTGGATACGAGCCTAGCATGTGAAATTTGTGTGAGCATGTGTGAGTTTCGCGCGTGTGTGTGCGAAGAGTGTGTGTCAGTACGTGTGTGCATGCGATAGTGTAACGTGTCAAGTATGTGTCACCTGTGTGTGTTGTGTGTAGTGTGTGTCAGTTGTGTGTGCGGCATGTGAGATAGTGTGTGTCATATGTTGTGTGTGTGTGTGTGCGAGATAGTGTGTGTCAGTACCGTGAGTGTGCGTCGTGTGAGATAGTGTGTGTCAGTACCTGTGTGGTGTGTGTGTGTGCGAGATAGTGTGTGTCAGTACGTGTGCGTGTGCGTGGAGCGTGTGTTGTGGAGATAGTGTGTGGGTTGTGTGAGATAGTGTGTGTCAGTACGTGTGTGTGCTGTGTGTGAGATAGTGTGCATGTGTGTGAGATAGTGTGTGTGTGTGTCAGTAGTGTGTGTGTGTGGCGAGATAGTGTGTGGTGTGCGTGTGAGATAGTGTGTGTCAGTACGTGTGTGTGCGTGTGTGTGAGATAGTGTGTGTGTGTGTCAGATAGGGTTGTCTGTACGTGTGTGTGCGTTTTTTGTGGTGTGTGTGTGCAATGTGAGATAAGAGTAGTGTGTGTAGATAGTGTTGTGTCCAGTACGTGTGTGCGCATGTGTAGATAGTGTGTCGTGTTGTTAGGTGTGTGTGATGGTGAATAGTGTGTGTCAGTACGTGGTGTGCGTGCGATAGTGTGTGAGATAGATAGTGGTGTCAAACGTGTGTGTCAGTAGTTGGCGTGGTGTGTGGTTGTGCGAGATAGTGTGACAGTACGTTGTGTGTGAGAGTGTGTGTGTGTGTGAGATAGTGTGTGAGAGATAAAGTGTCAGTACGTGAGATCAGAGTGTGTTTGTGTGTGTAGTGGTGTGAGAGTAGTGTGTCCGTACGTGTCGAGATAGTGTGTGTCAGTACGTGCGTGCATGTGTGAGATGTGTGGTGTCAGTGTGTGTGTTGCGTGTTGTAACAGTGTGGTGTGTCAGTACGTGCGTGTGAGATAGTGTGGTGTGTAGAGTGTGTCAGTACGTGTGTGAGCGTGGCGTGTGAAATAGTGTGTGTCAGTACCTTGTGTGTGTGTGTTGATGTGCGAGATAGTGTGTGTCAGTACAGAACTTTGTTGTGCGATAGTGTGAGAGTTTGTGTGTTGTGTGTTGCGCACAGTGTGTGTCAGTACGTGTGTGTGTGAGTGTGGTCTACTGTATCTAGTGATGGGACCACGTAACACATGGCTCTTCTCTGTGCCACTGGGCCTGGCCAGCATCACTCATTGGCCACTCAGCTACGCTGGGTACCAACGGCTGTTTCATCTCTCCAGTAACAAATAAATTATCTCTTTTTATATATCTGAAATAAAACATTTCTGTAAACGTTTCTGTGTCACCTGCTTTCTGTCCTGGGTGTCTGGATCTGGTGAGTGGTAGGGGGTGGTGGGCGGGGGGGGGGGGGCTGTGGAGGGGGATGGGGAGGGGGGTGGGGGGAGGGGGGGAGGGGGTGGGGGGGATGGAGGGGGGCAACAGGGGGGGCTCAACTCAAAGGTGGGGGGGAGGGGGGGGAGGGGGAGGGGTGGGGGTTGCCCACCCCCGACCAACATGGCCCCCGTATGGGAGGGTCCCACCCCCCACCTCCCCGTGGGGATGCCCACAATGGGAGGGGGTACAACTCGTCGAGTCCCTACCGGGGGATGATGGGAGGGGAACACATCTACACTAGTGGCCCAGACTCAACATGCGCCACCTACTACCCCCACCCCCGACCGTCGACATGCCCATCTAACCATCTTACACCTAGTCCCACCCCGACCAACATGCCCCATCGTCCACACAAGACCCCCCGCCGACCAACCTGCCCCTACACTACACACCCGCCCCGAACCCACAATGCCCCTTCACCCATCACCCCCCGACCAAACATGGCCCCGTCTACACTAGTCCCACCCCGACCAACATGCCCCGTCTACACTATTCCCACCACCGACCGAACATGCCCCGTTAACACCGACAACATGTACATGGCGCCATCTACACTCTCCCACCCCCGACCAACATGCCCCCACTGGCTAGTGTCCACACTAGTCCCACCCCGACCAACATGATGCCCCGCTACACTAGTCCCACCCCGAACCAACATGCCCCTGCCCCGTCTACACTAGTCCCACCCCCCACAATGCCCGTCATACAATAGTCCCACCCCGACAGAAGCCCCATACTACACAGTCCCTCTTAGTCCCACCCCGACAACATGCCCCGTCTACACTAGTCACCACCCCGACCACATGCCCCATCTACACTAGTCCCACCCCCGCCCCGACCACATGCCCTATCTCTACACTAGTCCCCACCCCGACTCAACATGCCCCATCTACACTAGTCCCACTCCCGACCACATGCCCTATCTACACTAGTCCCACCCCGACCCAACATGCCCCATCTACACTAGTCCGACCAGCCCACGTTTGGAGCCCATACCCCTCCAACCCAACCTGCCCTATTCATGTACCTGTCAGCTGTTTCCTACCTTTACCTCGACGACACCCACCACCCTCTGTGTGAAAGTTACCCCTCATATTCCTATAAATATTTTCCCCTTCACCTTTTAGACCCGAGATCCTAAGTCCTACGATTCCCCCTACGCTGGGTCAAGAGAAACTCTGGGCGCGTCTACCCGATCTATTTTTCACATCTTCATCTTCTTTTGCGTATGGTGTTACTCAACCAAATGTTTTCGGACAACTTGTTCTATTTTGACTTATTTTGTTTTGTGCGGCCGACT
Organism: Okamejei kenojei; assembly: GCA_035221665.1. Classification (NCBI taxonomy): domain Eukaryota; kingdom Metazoa; phylum Chordata; class Chondrichthyes; order Rajiformes; family Rajidae; genus Okamejei; species Okamejei kenojei. Next base: position 42,401 of record JAVHYY010000229.1, on the reverse strand, counting down.
TGATTGCGTCTCGAAATGCCAACTATCACAACGCCTCCCCCCCCCCCCACCAACACACCCCTCCCCCCCATGCCCCCACATCCATCCCCCCACACAACCTCCCCCTACCCCCTCACACCACTCTCCCCCGTCCACCACCCTTCTTTCCCACAACCACCTCCTTATACCACACACCCCCTCCACCACACACCCTCCCACACCTACCCCCCACACGAAGCCCCTCCCCTCCCACACACCCCTACCCCCCCAGATCCCCCAGCCACGCACAACCCATCCACCCCCCACCAACCCCCCCCTTCCCCCCCCACACAATGCCACTTCCCAACGCCACCGCCCCACCCACAAATCCATCCCCCCTCACACAACCTCCACCTCCCCCCACAACTCCTGTCCCCCAACCCACACACCCCCCCCTTCCCCCCCACACCAGAACCACTCCCCCCTGCCCAAACACCCATACTCCACCACGACCACCTCCTTGAACACAAACCCCCCCACACACCCCCTAGCGACACACACACCTACCCCCACAACCCTCCCTCCCACGCCGCACACATCCACGCACTCCCCCCCCAACAACACCCACACAATGCCCTCTCACAACTTCACACCCACCCACACACCCCCCCACCCACCACGCCCATCCCCCCACACATCCTCCCCCTCCCCCCCTACACCAACGCCACACCCCTACCCACACACCCCTCCCCCCATTGCCCACACATCAATCCCTCCCCACACAACCCTCCCCAACCCCCACACCACTCACCCCCGCCGCACGCACCGCCATCTCCCCCTGCCACGACCCCCTCCATGCCCACCCACGCACCCCTACCCACACACCCCTCCCTCCCCGCACACCCCTACCCCCCCAGAATCACCGCCCTGCCCAAAACACACACCCATGCCACCACGACCCCCCACCCAACAATGCCACCTTCACAACGCACCCCCCACCCACACCCCCCTCCCCCATGGCCCACGACACAACCATACTCCCCCCACACAACCACCCCCTCCCCCCCACAACTGCTGTCCCCCAACCTCGTCCCCATACACCCTCGCCACACACCCCTCCACAAAGCACCCTCTCCCCCCCCCCCCATACACACACACACTAGTGCACACACAACCCCCTCCCCCCCCCCCCCGAACACCTCCCTGCCCACACTCCCTGGCCAAAGATGTGGTAACATTTCCGCTCAACAACCCAGATATCTCCGCCCCGATCTCCGTCAGCAACCCGTCTCACCTCCGCCCCGTGGGGTTTTAATATCACCGACACTTCCTTCATCCTGGTAGACATGCCTTCCAAAATACCAGCTCAACTCTCCCGTCTCAGAGAGCTGTGGACGCAGCCCAGTCCGTCGCACAGACCACACTCCCCACCGGAGTCGAGTATAGGAGCAAAGAGGTTTTCCTGCAGTTGCACAGGGCCCTGGTGAGACCCACACTGGCGTGTGTGTGCAGTTTGGTCATGTTGCCCTCATAACAAGAGGAGTTTGAGTATAGGATCAAGAGAGATCATCTGCAGCGTACAGAAGCTCTAGATGAGATCACACCTAGAGCATAGTGTGCAGTTTCGTTCTCCAAATGTGAGGAAGGACATTCTTGCCATTGAGGGAGCCCAGCATAGGTTCACCAAGTTAAATCCCGGGATGGCGGGACATTCATATGCTGAGAGAATGGAGCGGCTGGGCTTGTATACTCTGGAGTTTAGAAGGATGAGAGGCGATCTTGTTGAAACATAAGATTGTTAAGGGTTTGGACACGCTGGAGGCAGGAAACATGATGTTGGGGGAGTCCAGAACCAGGAGCCACACACAGTTTATGAATGAGGGGTCGGCCATTTAGAACGGAGATGAGGAAACACTTTTCACACAGAGAGTTGTGCGTCTGTGGAATTCTCTGCCTCGGAGGGCGGTGGAGGCCTGTTTCAAGATACTTACAAGCTGAATGGCCAACTCCTGCACCTATTTCTGTTATTTCTCCCACATTCCAAAGATGTTGGGTTTGTAGGTTAATTGGGCTTGGTAAATTTTAAAATTGTCTCTAGTGGGTGTAGGATATGTTAGGTCTGGGATCGCTGGTTTGGCACGGGAGCGCCGTGGGCCGAAGGCCTATTTCCGCGCTGTATCCTAAACTGATCCCCATGGTGGTAAAATGACTCTCGGATTTCCAGAGTTTTGGAGGTGTGAAGTTTTCAGGAATTGGTCCGACACGTCTTTCCCATCCTTTGGGAAGAATTCCATGAAGGAATGCTCTGTTTATGCATTCTTATCACCGATCTTGATAACGCTCAAGCAGAGGACCTGCGATGAGGAAAACCATCTTCATCCAGGGATTTGCAAATCTGTGGGATTCTCTGGCACAGAAGCCAGCGGAGGCTGTTTCACTGGATGTTTTCATGAGAGAGTTAGATTTTAAGGCTAAAGGAATCAAGGGATATGGGGAGAAAAGGCAAGGACGGATTACTGAATGAGGATGAACCAGAACAAGAATCACAGCTTGTATCGAAGGGCCGAATGGCCTACTCCTGCACCTATTTTCCATGTTTTTTTATGTTTTAATAAGTGTACAGATAGAGTAATAGAGTCTTAATGCCATTGAGAGACACAGCATGGAAACAGGCCTTTTGGCCCAACTTGCCCACACCGGCCAACATGTCCAATCTACACTTGTCCCACCTGCCCGCATTTGGCACAAAACCTGTCCTATCCATGTCCCTGTTTAACTGTTTCTTAAACGTTGGGATAGTCCTAGCCTCAACTACCTCCTCCGGCAGCTCGTTCCATACACCCACCACCCTCTTGTGTGAAAAAGTTACCCCTCGGATTCCTATTAGATCTTTTCCCCTTCACACCCTAAACCTATGTGCGCTGGTCCCCGATTCCCGCACTTTGGGCAAGAGACTCTGTGCATCGGCACAATCGATTCCCCTCATGATATTATACACCTCTATAAGATCACCCCTCATCTGTCCATCGCTCAGAGTTTTGTCATGGTTAAGGGGAACTTCAATTGAGTGAAATCCAGGTCAGTCGGGAATGTGTGTTGGTAAATTGAATAGATTTAAAAGTCCGATAAATCCCCAGGGCCAGATAGCCTCAACCAGAGTACTTAAGGAAGTAAGTTCAGGAAATAGTGGATGCATAAGTGATAATCATCTCAAAACGCTTTAGATTCTGGAGTAGTTCCTGAGGATTGCGGGTTAGCAAATGTAACCCCACATTTTAAGAAGGGAGGGAGAGAGAAAACGGGAATACAGACCAGTCTAGCCTAACATCGGTAAGTGGGGAAACTGCTAGAGTCAGTTATTTAAAGATGTGATAGCAGCACATTTGGAAAGTGGTGAAATCATTGAACAAAGTTCAGCATGGATTTACAAAAGGTAAATCATGGTCTGACGAATCTTGTTGAATTTTCGAGGATTAACTAGTATCGTGGATAAGGAGAACCAGTGGATTGGTATATCTTGACTTCGAAAGTCTATCGGACAAGGTCCCACATAAGAGATTATATACAATTACCTTAAAGCATACGGTATATAGGGTTCAGTATTGAAGTGGATAGAGAACTGGCTTGGCAAACAGAAGCAAAGAGTAGGAGTAAACGGTCATTTTCACAATGGCAGGCAGTAACTAAGTGGGTACCGCAGGCTCATATGCTGGACCCAGCTTATTTACAGATATATATTAATTGATCTGGATGAGGGAATTGAAGGCAATATCTCCAAGTTTAGGATGACACTAAGCTGGGGGCAGTGTTTTTCGCTGTGAGGAGGACTAGGAGACTGCAAGGTGAACTTGGATAGGCCTGGGTGAGTGGGGCAAATGTTTTGGACAGATGCACGTATAATGTGGATATATGTGAGGTTATCCACTTTGGGCAAAACAAGGGGGAAAAAAAAAAAGCTCCAAAAAGACTATTATTTAAATGGTGGCCCGATTAGGAAAAGGTGAGATGCCAGCGAGACCTGGGAGTCATGGTACAGCCAGTCATTGAAAGTAGGCATGCAGGTTCCAGCAGGCAGTGAAGAAAGCGAATGGTATGTTTAGCTTTCATAGCAAAAGGATTTGATACAGGAGCAGGGAGGTTCTACTTCAGTTGTACAGGGTTCTATGTGAGAACCACATACCTGGAGTATTGCGTACAGTTTTGGTCTCCAAATCTGAAGGGGGAAGACATTATTGCCATAGAGGGAGTGCAGAGAAGGTCACCAGACTGATTCAGGGATGTCAGGACTGTCTATGAGAAAGACTGATAACTCGTTTATACTCTCTGGAATTTAGGAGATTGAGAGGTGATCTTATAGAAACTTACAAATTCTTAAGGGTTTGGACATGCCTAGATGCAGGAAGATTGTTCCCGATGTTGGGGAGTCCAACAAGGGTCACATCTTAAGGATAAGGGGGAATCCTTAAGACCCAGCTGATAAAGACTTTTTTCACACAGAGAGTGTGAGTCACTGGAACTCTCTGCCACAGAGGGTAGTTGAGGCCAGTTCATCTGGTATATTTAAAGTGAGTTGGATGGTGGCCCATGTGGCTAAGGGATTCAGAGGGTATGGAGAGAAGGCAGGTACTGGATACAGAGTTGATGATCAGCCATATCATATGAATGGCGGAGCAGGCTCGAAGGCCTGTAATGGCGCTACTCCTGACACCAATTTTCTATTGTTTCTATTTTTCTATGAACTGGCAAGAAGACTGGGGTTCGGAGGGAGAGATAGATCAGCCACTGAAGAATGGTGGAGTATACCGTTGGGCCAAGTTTATTCGCAGTTGGCAGTGTCCTCTGGTCCTCGATTCCCCTGCTCTGGGCAAGGGACTCAACCCGATCTATTCCTCTCATGATTTTACTGACAATGTTGATGTTAGTCCTTGATTCGGATCCAACCCTCCACCCAACCTTTTACCTTTCCCAGCCGAAATAAAAAAAACAGTTGGGACGTCGAGATCAAATTCGTTACATCCGTGTACGAACGGGGACTTTCATGGCTATGGGTGACTTCTCTCCCATGCTGCAGACTGTCAGCTTGCAAGCGGGTTAAGCTGGTTTGTATTAAGATAGTGAGAACCGGTTCTGGGGCAGAGATCTTTCCAATGTTCAAAATTAGGCAAATCGGCCCATCAAGTCTACTCCGCCATTCAATCACGGCTGATCTATCTCTCCCTCCTAACCCCATTCTCCTGCCTTCTCCTCATAACCCCTGACACCCGCACTAATCAACAATCTATCCATCTCTGCCTTTAACAATATCCACTGTCTTGCGGCCTCCACCGCCGTCTGTGGCAACGAATCCCACAGATTCACCGTCCTCTGGCCAAAGAAATTCCTCCTCATCTCCTTCCTAAAGGAACATTAGACTATTAGGAGTAGACTATTATCTGAATGGTGGCCGATTAGGAAAAGGGGAGGGGTGGAAGATTGCAACCTTCACGTGGTCCGCCCTGTTTCGACTAATGCAATCAATTTGACGTGCACAAACAGAAGATCAAATAGAACAAGTTGTCCGACAACATTAGGCTGTGCATGCCGCACGCAAGAAGAATAAGTAGGAAAAGGGGAGATGCAGCGAGACCTGGGTGTCATGGTACACCAGTCATTGAAAGTAGGCATGCAGGTGCAGCAGGCAGTGACCGAAAGCGAATGGTATGTTAGCATTCATAGCAAAAGGATTTAAGTACAAGAGCAGGGAGGTTCTACTGCAGTTGTACAGGGTCTTGGTGAGGCCATACCTGGAGTATTACGTACTGGTTTGGTCTCGTAATCTGAGGAAAGACATTCTTGCCACATAGAAGGGGTACAGAGTAGGTTCACCAGACTGATTCCATGGATGTCTAGACATCCATATGAAGAAAAGACTGGATAGACTTGCTTGTACTCGCTGGAATTTAGAAGATTAGAGGGGGGACTTAAGAGACTTACAAAATTCTTAAGGGGTAGGACAGGCTTGATGCAGGAAGATTGTTCCCGAATGATTGGGGAAGTCCAGAACAAGGATCACTGTTAAGGATAAGTGGTAAGTCTTTAGTACCGAGAAGATAAAAATAATTTTTTCACACCCAGAGAGCGTGAAATCGGGGAATTCTCTGCCACAGAAGGTAGTTGAGGCCAGTTCATTGGCTATATTTAAGAGGGAGTTAGATGTGGCCCTTGTGGCTAAAGGGATCAGGGGGTATGGAGAGAAGGCAGGTACAGGATACTGAGTTGGATGATCAGCCATAATCACATTGAATGGCGGTGCAGGCTCGAAGGGCCGAATGGCCTCCTCCTGCACCTATTGTCTATGCTTCTATGTTTCAAGGGAAAGTGGAGCATCCAAATCTTTTGCACACTCAGAATCAATTGTAGGATTCTCAAGGTTGGCCAGGAACTGATTCATTTTGGTAGTGTCAGCAGGGAATTGTGATTTGTATAGGGAAGAATAAAATGATCTAAATGTGGCATCAATTTCCACAGGATCCGTAACAGTCATGTTAGAAACATTATTAATTTGAGGTATAAGACATGAGGTGAAGTTTTAATTGGTGAGCTAGTTATCGATTTGCTTTATCACCATGTTCGCTCAGCACTTCTGGTAGAAATAAGATCAAACTCCACCTGAAGTTTAGAAACATAGAAACATAGAAAATAGGTGCAGGAGGAAGCCCTTCGGCCCTTTGAGCCAGCACTGCCATTCATTGTGGTCATGGCTGATCGTCCCCAATCAATAACCCGTGCCTGCCTTCTCCCCATATCCCTTGACTCCACCAGCCCCTAGAGCTCTATCTAACTCGCTCTTAAATCCATCCAGTGACGTGGCCTCCACCTGCCATCTGTCGCAGGAAATTCCACAAATTCACCAGTACCTGGGTGAAAAAGTGTTTTCTCACCTGTCTTAATTAGCCTTTCCCTATTCTAAGACTGTGACCCCTGGTTCTGGACTCGCCCAACATTGGGAACATTTTTCCTGCATCTAGCTTGTCCAGTCCTTTTGTAATTTTATATGTTTCTATAAGATTCCCCCATCATCCTTCTTAAATGGTTCTGGAGAAGGATCGGATGAATATTCTTGATCGAGGCTATTAATAGCAGGCCTGGCAATGCGTTTTTTTATTAGAATAGGAGGAATATGAAATAATCTGCCCTCTAAGAAAAGCTTTCAGCGACTCCGAAATTAATGAAAAGATGTAGATTTACACTTGTTAAAGACGAAAAACTCACCAATTCACAAAATGTTCACAAAAAAATTCACAAAATGTTTTGTCAGCCAACAATTAATGAGTATGAATCTCCAAAGGGGGGGGGGAGTCGTGGGGGGGAGTAGATTTCGGTATGGGTAACTGAACATCTAGAAATAATGGTGTGTGATCAGATATTAGAATACTTGAATAATATAACCATATAACAATTACAGCAACGTAAACAGGCACCTCTCGGCCCTTCCAGTCCGTGCGAATCATTTGTTTTCCCCTAGTCCCATCTACGATGCACTCAGACCCATACCCCTCCAAACCTTACCCGTCCATATACATATCCACTTTACTTTAAATGTTAAAATCGATCCTGCCTCCATCATTCTGCTGGAACTCATTCCACACAGCCACCACCCTCTGATAAAGAGGTTCCCCTCACGTTTACCCCTAAACTTCCGTCCCTTAATTCGCATGTCACTGCCCACTCGTTAATGCAAGAACAACACATGACTTCAGAACTATTATCCATAACGTAATAATCTATTCTTGATATGATTTATGTACCTGAGGAAAGAAAATAATGTTTTGGATTGCGGGGTTTACGAATTCTCCAAAGGGTGAACCGAACCACTCTGGTCCATAAAATCAGAAAAAGATTTAAAGCCTGTCCCACGGTACTATTTCATATCCAAGAGCTCTCCCGCATTTGCCACTGATTTCGAACTCGGGAGATTTACGGTATGCCACTCTGTCGGTACTCGGGCTCTCGTGAGGCACATTTTTCAACATTTGAAAATGTTTCACTAGTCTTCCCGTGCTACCTGTCCGTTAGCGAGTATTCCCGAATCCTCCGATTTAGCGTTACGGAGCCGTTAAGAGACTCCCCGATCTCTGACGAACCCGTTACGTTCATTCTCGTGTTACTGCAAGATTGATTTGTTTTAACTCGGGAGAGGTGACTTGGGAATAAGCTCGTACATGGGGCAGGGCTATAGACATAGCCTGATTGGGAAATAAAGTGCGTGGACTAGAACAATTCTAGCATTGGGGTCAAACAACACCAATTCTAAGATCACCACCAAAAAATGAGCAAAATTGGTATTTAAATGAGGTAATATTACTAAGTAGAGAATTCAGCATCAACAAAGTTAGGTGCACAGACATTTACTAACACATATGTTTAGCATGATTGTACCTGCAAGCCGATAATTATCGACATTTTGATCAGGAATAACATCATAGATAAAACTGAATTTAACTACTTTAGAATTAAAATTGTAAGTGGTAAGAGGACTGCAGTATCCTATATGATCTTTAAGTCTAAGATGATCTCCTGCGAAAATACTATGTCAAGTTAAGCCAGTTCAGGTGACTGAACACCCTGATCTTTTAATAGGATTGTGCCCATACACATATAATCCAAGTGAAAAAAACAAATAGGATGCGCCCCTTGAACCAAAAAATGTAATGCCGGGATTCATATATAGCAGAACACATTCATGTGTAACTGAAGAAAGCAAATGGATCCGAAGAAAGCCAGGATGCTGCGCCACCCCCGCCCGCCATCCACACACAACCCCACATTGCGAACACCACCCCCGCACAAAACACACACACATGCACACACCAAAATGTCTCCAAAAGGGATTCAGCAGTGTAAGAAACAAGAAAATAATTGTTGCCTCATATCATCATGGAACATCTCGGAGAATAAACTAAGCCAACCCTTAGAAATAACTCACATAGACGCCTAAATGTGTAAAAAAAAGTCACAACTAATAAGAATATCCCATATCGGCATAAATTAAATATTACCTCATGTAGGCAAAAAGGATGAACATGAAAAGACCACTTAAAAAAATATATATAAACACCAATATACTGTAATATATTTTGGGGGCCTAATATTAGTGCAAAATAAGGTATTATCACACAACAATTTAAATCACCCCTGCGCATAAAAGGAAAAATGCAGAGAAGATGAACTAATGTAAGTTGAACAGGAATAAACAAGTGTCTAAATGTAAACACACATCAAATGTGAACATGTATTTAAATGTGAACTAAAGGCACGGATCCATGACATTATTGCAACGTATTGTATAACATCCCCCAATATTCATCTTGTTAACGTAAGCCTTGGCATCCTTCTCCAGTTGTACAGGGCCCTGGTGAGACCACACCTGGAGTATTCTGTTTTCAGTTTTTGGCCTGTTCGCTTCATAACAAGAGGAGTTGAGTCTAGGAGCAAAGAGGTCCTTCTGCAGTTGTACAGGGCCCTAGTGAGACCACACCTGGAGTATTGTGTGCAGTTTTGGCCTGTTGGCCTTCATAACAAGAGTAGTTGAGTCTAGGAGCAAAGAGGTCCTTCTGCAGTTGTACAGGCCCTAGTGATACCAACACCGGGAGTATTGTGCGTTGCGGTTTTGGCCTGTTGGCCTTCATAACAAGAGGAGTTGAGTCTAGGAGCAAAGAGGTCCTTCTGCAGTTGTACAGGGCCCTGGTGAGACCACACCTGGAGTATTGTGTGCAGTTTTGGTCCCCTAATTTGAGAAAAGGACATACTTGGGCTATTGAGGGAGCCCAGCGTGGTTCATCAGGTTAATTCCCGGGATGGTGGGATTGTCATATGCTGAGAGAATAGAGCAGCTGGGCTTGTATACTCTGGTGTATAGAAGGATGAGAGGGGATTTCATTGAAACATATCAGATTGTTAAGGGTTTGGACACGCTAGAGGCAGGAAACATGTCCCCGATGTCGGGCGAGTCCAGAACCAGGGACCACAGTTTAAGAATAAGGAGTAAGCCATTTAGAACAGAGACGAGGAAACACTTTTTCTCACAGACAGTTGTGAGTCTGTGGAATTCTCTGCCTCAGAGGGCGGTGGAGGATGGTTCTCTGGATGCTTTCAAGAGAGAGCTAGATAGGGCTCTTAAAAATAGTGGTCAGGGGATATGGGGAGAAGGCAGGAATGGGGTACTGATTGGGGATGATCATCCATGATCACAGTGAATGGCGGTGCTGGCTCGAAGCGCCAAATGGCCTACTCCTGCACCTATTGTCTGTTGTCTATTGTGTGCTCTTTTTTATTATATCGCTGCTGGCAAGTTAATTTCACTGCATTTTATTGTGTATGTGATGAATAAATCTGACTATTGACTATTGAAATATAGGCTGAGGCCTAGCACTGCCAGCTGAGCCATTGTGGCATCATCAGTTGAAGCTGGTGATTGTAATTTCAAAGCCTTTTGTTTTAATCAGTAATGAGTCGAGAATCAGTCGATAAAGCATGAAATGTTCAGATAAAGGTGCTCCCGGCCTCGACGGGAACAATGTCAATCGGAATATTTAAGAAATGTTGTCGTTACCACCTAGTGTTTTTGCGAAGATGTAAAGACAACAACATACGCACACACATACACACACTAACAAGATCAGACTTTAAATAAGTATATGGTGATTGAGATCTTACAAAAGGGAATTTCCAACACATTGGCATGTATTGTTGAAGAACAAGGCAGAGATCTTTGGAATCTTGTAAAACAGGAGAGAGGAAATTAATCGTCTAATTTCATTGTCTAATTGCACATATTTTAAAGTTTCGATTTTCCAACAGAGCCAGTTTCTGGCTACTGGTATTCCAAACTGATTTGTTTATCCGATGCTTCAAGTCACGCAGTTAAGAAACAGGCTCTTCGGCCCAACTTGCCCATGCTGTCCAACATGCCTCATCCACACTAGTCCCACCTGCCTGCGTCTGGTCCATATCCCTCCAAACCTGTCCTATCCATGTACATGTCCAACTGCTTCTTAACTGCTGGGATGGTCCCTGCCTCAACTACCTCCTCCGGCAGCTCGTCCCATACACCCACCACCCTCTGTGTGGAAAAGTTACCCCTCACATTCTCATTTAATCTTTGCCCCGTCACCTTAAATCTATGTCCTCTGGTCCTCGATTCCCCTACTCAGGGCAAGAGACTCTGTACGACTACCCGATCTATTCCCCTCATGCTTTTGTACACCACCACTCATCCTCCTGCACTTCATGGGAAAAAGTCCTAGCCTGTTCAACCTCTCCCAGTTGCTCACACCCTCGAGTCCTGGCATCATCTTCGAAATTTCTTTCTGAGCCCTTTCCAGCTTGACAACATTTTTCCTGAAATACGATGCCCAGAACTCAACGCAATACCCTAAATGCGATCTCTCCAATGTCTTGTGCAGCTGCAACATGAACTCCCAACGTCTCTACTCAATACTCTGACTGATGAAGGCCAATGTGCCAAAAGGCTTTTTGCACACATTATCCACCTGCAGCCCCACCTTCAAGGAACTATGCACCTGTACTCCTAGATCCCTCTGCTCTACAACACTCCCCAGAGCCCGACCATTCACTCTGTAGCTCCTGCCGTTGTTTGACATCCCAAAATGCAAAACCTCACATGTTTCTGTATTAAATGCCATCACCCATCCCTCAGCCTACCTGGCCAATCGATCCAGATCCTGCTGCAATCTTTCACAACCCTCTTCACCATCTGCAAAACCACCCACTTTTGTATCATCAGCAAACTTGCTAATCTTGCCGTGAATATTCTCATCCAAATCATTGATGTGGATGACAAACGGTAACGGGCCCAGCACCGAACCCTGTGGCACACCACTAGTCACAGGCCTCCAATCCGAGAAGCAACCTTCCACCACCCTCTGCTTCCTTCCATGGAGCAAATTTTCTATCCATTCATCTATTTCTCCTTGGATCCCTTGAGATCTAACCTCCCAGAGCAGCCTACCATGCGGCACCTTGCAGAACACTTTACTGAAGTCCATGGACACAACATCTACAGCTCTGCCCTCATTAACCGTTTTGGTCACATCTTCAAAAAAATTTATCAGATTTGTGAGATACGACCTCCCACGTACAAACCCATGCTGATAGTCCCAAATCAACCATTGATCGTCTAAATGCATGGACATTAATTACGCTAAACTTCAAATAAATCTGGCATTCCCCCCTGTCCCTCGCCCATCCATCGTACCAGCATCAAAGTAGTCCTGTTGAGTCTCATTGTCTGTGACTCATTTTCACCTAGCCCGCAGCTAACAATGGCCTGTTTCCTTTATCATCATGACTTTTATTGCATATATTTCATTCATTTTTTCTATATCACCGTCTATATCTCTCGCTTCCCTTTCCCCTGACTTAGTCTGAAGAAGGGTCTCAACCTAAAACGTCACACATTCCCTTTCTCGAGATGCTGCCTGGCCCGCAGAGTTACTCCAGCTTTTTGTGTCGATCTTAGGATGATGGGCCTGTTTATGGTAAGAATGTCTTTCCTCAGATTAGGAGACCAAAACTGTATGCAATACTCCAGGCCCTGTACAACTGCAGTAGAACCTCCCTGCTCCTATACTCAAATCATTTTGCTATGAATGCCTGCGTTTTGTCCTTATCTTCCAAACCTATCCTATCCATGTGCCTGTCCAATAGTTTAAACGTTGGGATAATACCACCTTCGGCAGCTCGTTCCATACACCCACCACCCTCTGAGTGGAAAAACAACCTCTCAGAGTCCTATGTTTAAGAGGGAACCGCAGATCCTTGAAATATCGAAGATAGATTAAAATGCTGGATAAACTCAGCGAGTGAAGCAGCATCTATGGAGCGAATGAATAGATGACGTGTCGGGTCGAGACCATTCTTTAGATTAAATCTTTTCCCTTTCCCTTGAACCTCTGTACTCTGGCCCTCGATTCCCCTACTCTGGGCAAGAGACTCTGTGCGTCTGTCTACACGATCTATTCCCCTCGTGATGTTGCACACCTCTATAAGATCGCCCCTCATGCTCCTGCGCTCCTAGGAATAAAGTCCCAGCCCTGCCCCAACCTCTCCCTGTTACTCAGGCCACTCGAGCCCCCCAACGCGTCCTCGATGCTGGGGGAGTCCAGAACCAGGGGCCACAGTTTAAGAATAAGGAGTAGGCCATTTAGAACAGAGATGAGGAAATCACTTTTCCACCCAGAGAGTTGTGAATCTGTGGAATTCTCTGCCTCAGAAGGTGGTGGAGGCTTGTTCTCTAGATGCTTTCAAGAGAGAGTTAGATAGAGCTCTTAAAGATAGCGGAGTCAAGGGATAATGGGAGAAGGCAGGAACATTGAATGGTGGTGCTGGCTCGAAGGGTCGAATGGCCTCTACTCCTGCACCTATTGTCTATTGTCTGCTGTCTATTGGCACCTTGAACCCGTGTCCTCTGGTCCTCGATTCCCCTACTCTGGGCAAGAGACTCTGTGCGTCTGTCTACCCGATCTATTCCTCTGGTCTCTATAAGATCTCCCCCTCATCCTCCGGCGCTCCAAGGAGTCCCAGCCCTGCCCCAACCTGTAGCTCAGGCCCCTCGAGTCCCGGCAATATCCTCGTGAATCTTCTCAAGCTTGACAACATCGTTCCTGTAGAACACGGAGAGAGGGAAGGAGACTGGGGATTGGAGAGATAGGGAGGCGGCGCCGTCTCCGTGATGGGTGGCTCGCTATTTCATGGGGACTATCCCTAAAATTCTTCCTTATTACATAGTTTCCGGGGAGTTTTTTTCCCCTTTAGCAATGAAAGGAAAGGCCCGCCCAATATCGATGACTCCCACCCCCCCCCCCCCCCCCCCCCCCCCCCCAGCCTTCAAATAGGGAGCACAAGTGCGGGGAGGGCAGGAATCGCGGAGACATCGAGATGAAGGGGTTCCTTGGAGTCGCTCTTCTGTTCTGCTTGGCCGCTGAAGGTGAGATGTCTTTGGCCGAGCTGTCTTTGGTCTCTCCCCTCTACCACGCACACCCCCCCCCCCTTTCTCCACACCCTCTCCCCCGTCTCCCACCCTCTCTCCTCTCTTTCCCGTATCTCCCCGTCTCCCATCCCCTCCCTGAATTTCTCCCCGTCTCCCACCCACTCCTCTGTCCCCCGTCTCCCATCCTCACCCCTGTCCCCCGTCTCCCATCCCCTCTCCATCTCCCCACACCCTCTCTCCCCGTCTCCCACCGTCTCTCCCTCGCTCTCCCCTCTCCCCTGTCTCCCCACCCTCTCTCCCCGTGTCCCCACCCCTCTCTATCCAAATCTCTCCCCTCCGTCTCCCCTGCCCCTCCCCATCTCCCCTCACCCTCACTCCCGTCTCTTCGGCCCCTCTACCCCGCACCCCCTTTCTCCCCACCCTCGCCCGCTTCTCCCATCCTCTCTTTCCAAATCTCTGCCCACCTCACACCGTCTCCCATCCTCACCCCTCTATCCCTCGTCTTACAACCCCTCTCCATTTTCACTCACTCTCTCCCAACCCCTCCAAATCCTCTCTCCCCGTCTCTACCCTAGTCCCCACCCCTCTCTTTCCAAATCTCCCCCACCTTCTCCCCCGACTCCCACCCCCTCTCCGAATCTCTCCCCGTCTCCCATCCTCACCCCTCTGTTCCCCGTCTCCCAACCCCTCACCCTCTCTCTCAAAATCTCTCCCCTCTCCCGTGTCCCCCCACACTCTCCCCGTCTCCCACCCTCTCTCCCCGCCTCCCAACCTCTCTCTCCCCTCTCCCGTGTCTCCCATCCTCTCTCCCCTCTCCCCCGCAAAGTACCACCACCCCTTTCCGCCCACCCTCTCCCCAGTCTCCCACCCTCCCCCCCCCCGTGTTCGCCCCCGCTTCCACCAACCCTCACGCTCTCCCCCGTCTAGATGTGCTGCAAATGGCAACTCAAATTTCACTACACCAATTGGTGTTTGTGACAATGAATGCCCTTTGTCCATTGTCTCCCATCCTTTCCTCCCCTAGTGCCGTGTACTCCTTACCCGCATACCTCCCCGATTCTCTCCCCCCCCCCCGCACTCCCCGTGCTGCCCCCCTCTCCCCGTCTCCACAAAACCTTCCCCCCTCTCTCCCACCGTCTCCCCGCCACCCTCTCCCTTTTCTCACGGGTTCCCCCACCACCTCTCGCACCCTCCCCCTCCACTCCTGTCTCTCCCCCGTCTCCCCTCGCCCCCTCTCTCTCCCGTGCCCCGCGTCTCCCAACCCCTCTCTATCTCTCCCTGTCTCCCATCCTCTCCCCCCACCCTCCCAAATCTCCCCTCGTCTTCGCCCCCCCCCCCTTTCTCCTAACCCAGTCTCCCCTCTCCCCCGGGTCTCTCTCCGTGTTCTTTTTTTTTGTTAAATATTTTTATTGTAGAAACATATTGATGAAAAATACATTATTTTACATTAATGAAAGTACATTATTAGATACTTTCATGATATTAATAATATTAATATTAATATTAATATTAAAATTTAAGACTTTATGCTTCAATGCAATTTTTTAATTTTTTTATAAAGTAAGAAAAGATAGAGAGAGATAATATAAAAAAATATGAAAGCGAATGGAGTATTAATCATTAATCCGGCATTGGAGATACAAGCATGATTTATTATGTATACTTCTTCACCCATTCTATTATTCAGGCCTTAGTCAAGCCCTTGCACTGAGCCATTTTGACCCTCTAAATATTCAATGTATGGAGACCATATCCCTCTGAAGAGATCTAACCTGTCCATTAGGACAAGTCTCAATCTCTCCAGATGGAGAGTCTCCGACATTTCTGTATTCCACATTTTGATTGAGGGGGATGTGGGGCCTTTACAAAATTTTAATATTAATGTTTTCCCAATTATTAAACCGTAATCAATAAAGATTCTTTGATTCGTTGTTATCAATTGGTCTGTTTCCAGTATTCCTTGTATTATTAACTTTGAATCGGGGGTCAAAATTACATTAACAACATTCGAAATTATCTTAAATATTTCTATCCAGAATTTTGTAATTTTTACACAGTTTGTAAATGAATGTGACAGTTAGCTTCTAAATGTTGACAATTATCACATATGGGAGATACTTTTGGAAAGATGTTATGTAGTTTGGATTTTGAATAATGTAGTCTATGTAGTATTTTATACTGTATAAGAGAGTGTTTAGCATTTAACTCTCTCCGTGTTCTAACCCGGATATCTCCTCGATTCTCTTCCCCCCTCCTCTCTCCCCCACACCCTGTTCTCTCCCCGTCTCCTCAAAATCTTCTTCCCCACTCTCTCCCTTTTCTCTCACCCCCCCCTTTACTCCCGCCTCTCCCCCGTCTCCACACCCCTCTCTCTCAACCATTCCTTTCCCCGTCCCCACCCCCCCCCCCCCGCTCTCTCACCGTCTCCCCCTCCACCTCTCCCCAAATCTCCGCCCCATCACCCCATCTCCCCCCACCCCTCCCGACCCTATTCTCTCCCCCCTCCCATGTCATCTGCTCACCCCTGTCCCCCGTCTCCCTCCCCCTAACCCTCCTCTCCACCTTCCCTCCTCCCCCCCTCTTCCCTGTCTCCCCTACTCTCCCCTCTCCCCGGGTCTCGCCCCGTCTCCTCCTTACCCGGATATATCTCCCCGAGTTCCTCCCCCCTCTCCCCGTGTCTCACCATCCCCCCTCCTCCCCCCGTCTCCTATCTCTCCCGAGCCTCCCATCTACCTCTCGTCTACCCCCTCCCCTCGACACCTGGGTCTTCCCCGTCTCCCCACCCTACTCTCCTCCCCCCATCTGCTCATACTCTCTCCCGTCTCACCCCTCTCTCTCACAGCGTCTTCCCTCCACCTCTCCCCAACCTCCACCCCTTCCATCTACTCTGCTCACCCCTCTCCCCGTCTCTCTCCCCCCCCCATCCCGCGCCTGTTCCCGTTTTCTCACCCTCCCTCCCCGCACCCCCGCTCTCCCTACACCTACTCCCAGCGTCTCTCCCGCTGGGATCGCGTTCCTGGCACCGCATCGCTCTGGGAATGTTAATCCCTGATGGCTGGAAATTCAGAGGGGAGGGGGTGACAGAGACGGGGTGAGGGGCCGGAGGGGAGGGGAAGTTGCCGGGTTTTGTTGCAGAGGGAGCGACGGCTGCCGCGTAACAGAGACAGGTACAAAGTGCTGGAGTAATTCGGCGAGTCGGGCAGCATCTCTGGAGAGAAGGGGTGACGTTTCGGATCGAGACCCTTCTTCAGACTCAGACAGAGACACTAATCTTTTCTCGCTTCCTCCCTCTCTGTTCCCTCCCTTTCTCTTTCTCTCTCTCACTCCCGCGCGCTCCCTCCCTTCCCTCCCTCCCTCCCTCCTCTCTCTCCCTCCCTCCAACTCTCTCAACATCCCTCTCTCCCTCCCTCCTCTCTCTCCCTCCTTCCCTCCCTCCCACTCACTCTCCCCCCTCTCTCTCTCTCTCCCTCCCTCCTCTCTCTTCCTCCCTCCAACTCTGTCTCTCACCCTCCCTCCCCCTCCCTCCCTCCCCTCCCTCCCCTCCCTTCTCTCTCTCCCCTCTCTCCAACTCTCTCAACCCCCCTCTCTCCCTCCCACCTCTCTCCCTCCCCTCCCTCCCTCTCTCCCCATCCTCTCTCCAACTACTATCTCTCCCTCCCTCCCTCCCTCTCACACCCTCCCTCCCACACTCTCTCTCCCTCCCTCTCTACCTCCCTCCCTCCCTTCTTCCAACTCTCTCTCCCTACCGCCCTCCCTCCCCATCCTCTCTCCCTCCAACTATCTCTCCCTCCCTCCCTCCCTCTCACCCCTCCCTCCCACACTCTCTCCCTCCCTCTCCCACCCTCCCTCCCTCCCTCCCTCCATCCCTCTCTCTCTCCCTCCCTCCAACTATCTCTCTTTCTCTCCCCTCCCTCTCTCCCTCCCCTCCCTCCCTCCCTCCTCTCTCCCTCCCTCCCTCCTCTCTCCACCCTCCTCCTCTCTCCATCCTCTCTCCCTCCCTCCCTACCTCCCTCCCACTCTCTCTCTCTCTCTCTCCCTCCAACTCTCTCTTTCTCCCTCCACACTCTCTCTCTCTCTCTCTCTCTCTCTCTCTCTCTCTCTCTCTCTCCCTCTCTCTCTCCCCGCAGCCTACTCGCTGGAGTGTTATTCGTGCCACAGTTTCGACAGGAACTGCACCTTGAACGCCACGGTCTGCAACGTGACCACGCACGACACCTGCCGTTCACTCACCGTGCAGGAGACGGGCTGTGAGTTTCCCGGCACTCGGGGCGGGAGGGGAAGGATGAGAGCGGATGGGATGAGGGGAGGGGAAGGGAATGTGAGGGGGGGGGGGGGGGGGGGAGGGGTCGTTGAGGAAAGGGGAGAGCGTGTGTATCTGTGTTTGTGTGACAATAGACCATAGGTGCAGGATTAGGCTATTCGGCCCTGCGAGCCAGCACCGCCATTCACTGTGATCACGGCTGATCATCCCCAATCAGTACCCCGTTCCTGCCTTCTCCCCATATCCCCTGACTCCGCTATCTTTCAGAGCCCTATCTAGCTCTCTCTTGAAAGCATCCAGACAACCGGCGTTCACCGCCCTCTGAGGCAGAGAATTCCACAGATTCACAACTCTCTGTGAGAAAGTGTTCCCTCGGCTCCGTTCTCAATGGCCGACCCCTTATTCTCAAACCGTGGCCCCTGGTTCTGGACTCCGCCAACACCGGGAACATGTTTCCTACCTTTAGCGTGTCCAAATCGTTAATAATCTTATACGTTTCAATAAGATCCCCTCTCATCCTTCTAAACTCCAGAGTGTACAAGCCCAGCTGCTCCATTCTCTCTGCTTATGTCAGTCCCGCCATCGCGGGAATTAACCTGGTGAACCTACGCTGCACTCCCTCAATAGCAAGAATGTCCTTCCTCAAATTAGGGGATCAAAACTGCACACAATACTCCAGGTGTGGTATCGCTAGAGCCCTGTACAACTGCAGAAGGACCTCTTTACTCCTGTATTCAACTCCTCCTGTTATAAAGGCCAACAGGCCATTGGCTTTCTTCACTGCCTGCTGTACCCGCATGCCTACTTTCATAGACTGATGAACACGGACCCCCAGATCCCGTTGTACTCCCCCTTTTCCCAACTTGACGCCATTTAGATAGTAATCTGCCTTCCTTTTTTTGCTACCAAAGTGGATAACCTCACATTTATCCACACTAAACTTTATCTGCCACTCATCTGCCCACTCCCCGAACCTGTCCAATTCACCCTGCATTCTCATAGAATCCTCCACACACTGCCACCCAGCTTTATGTCATCTGCAAATTTGCTAATGTTACTTTGAATCCCTTCATCTAAATCATTGATGTATATTGTAATTAGCTGCGGTCCCAGCACCGAGCCTTGTGGTACCCCACTAGTCACTGCCTGCCATTCTGAAAATGAGCCGTTAATCCCTACTCTTTTTTTTTCCTGTCTGCCAACCACTTTTCTATCCATGTCAGCACTCTACCCCCAATACCATGTTGCCTAATTTTGCCCACTAATCTCCTATGTGGGACCTTATCAAATGTTTTCTGAAAGTCCAGGTACACTACATCCACTGGCTCTCCCTTGTCCATTTTCCTAGTTGCATCCTCAATAAATTCCAGAAGATTAGTCAAGCATGATTTCCCCTTCGTAAATCCATGCTGACTCGAACCGATCCTGTTACTGCTCTCCAAATGTGCGGCTATCTCATCTTTTTATAATTGACTCCAGCATCTTCCCCACCACCGATGTCAGGCTAACTGGTCTATAATCCCCTGTTTAAAAAAGTGGGATAACATTAGCTACCCTCCAATCCACAGGAACTGATCCTGAATCTACAGAACATTAGAAAATTAGCACCAATGCCTCCACGATTTCGACAGCCACTTTCTTAAGTACCCTGGGATGCAGACCATCAGGCCCTGGGGATTTATCAGCCTTCAGTCCCATCAGTCTACCCAACACCATTGCCTGTCTAATGTGGATTTCCTTCAGTTCCTCCGTCACCCCAGATCCTCTGGCCATTAGTACATCAGGAAGATTGTTTGTGTCCTCCTTAGTGAAGACGGTTCCAAAGTACCTGCTCAACTCATCTGCTATTTCCTTGCTCCCCATAACAAATTCACCCTTTTCAGTCTTCAAGGGTCCAACTTTGGTCTTAACTATTTTTACCTCTTCACATACCTAAAGAAGATTTTACTATCCTGCTTTATATTCTTGGATGTGTGTGTGCGTGTGTGTGTGTGTGTGTGTGTGTGTGTGTGTGTGTGTGTGTGTGTGTGTGTGTGTGAGTGAATGTGTGTGTGTGCGAGTGTGTGAATGTGTAACGCTGTCTCTGTCCGCAGTCTCCCTCGATCACGCGTACATCGTAAACGGCTGCGGAAATTGCCTGGGACTGGTCTCGTTTAGCAGCGGCACCTACTCCGCCTTCGTGCACGCCATCTGTTGCAGTTCAGACCTGTGCAACGACCAGCTCACCCCAGGTACAGCGCGGTGCTCTCCACTCCCATCCCCTCCCCTCCCCTACTCCTCTCCTATCCTCTCCTCTCCTCTCCTCCCCTCTCCTACTCCTCCCCTCCCATCCTCTCCCCTCCTCTCCTCCCCTCTCTTCCCCTCTCCTCTCCTCCCCTCCCCTACTCCTCCCCTCTCGTCTCTTCTCCCCACTCCTCCCCTCCCTTCCCTCTCCCCCCCCCCCCTCCTCCCCTCCCCTCTCCTTCCATCCTCTCCCCTCCCCTTCCATCT
This sequence comes from Okamejei kenojei, assembly GCA_035221665.1. NCBI lineage: Eukaryota > Metazoa > Chordata > Chondrichthyes > Rajiformes > Rajidae > Okamejei > Okamejei kenojei. The sequence goes on along the minus strand of JAVHYY010000229.1, from coordinate 21,702 downwards.
CCTCCCCTACTACTCCCCTCCCTTCCCCTCCCATCTCCCCCCCCCTCCCTCCCACAGCGCGGCGCTCCCTCCACCTGCGTCTCTGACCCTCTACCACCCCCCCCCCCTTGTCTTTGTTGCAGAGAAGGAAGACCAGACACCGAACGGGTTGGTGTGTGAAGGATGCTTCGCTCTGACAGAGAGGGGCTGTAACCGCTCGATGTCTCCGGTTCAGTGCCGCGGGCAACAGGACCAATGTATACATACTTCAGGAACCCTGCACTGGGGTAAGTCCAGCACACATACAGTGTAACAATTAACGACATAATCAAGGGCCAGTCTTAACCCGGACACACCTCGGTTCAGTTTAATGGCTCCACATCTCCCTGTGTCTCTCTCTCCCTGTCTCTCTGTCTCTGTCTCTCTGTCTTTGTATCTGTCTCTCTGTCTGTCTCTCTCTCTGCCTCTCTGTCTCTCTCTGTCTCCCTGTCTTTGTCTCTCTCTCACAGTCTCTCTTTCTCTCTGCCCCTCTATTTCCCTGTCTCTCTGTCCCTCGGTCTCTCTGTCTCGCTGTCTCTCTTTCTCTCTCTCTCTCTGTCTCTCTGTCTCGCTGTCTCTCTGTCTCGCTGTCTCTCTCTCTCTCTCTCTCTCTCTCTCTCTCTCTCTCTCTCTCTCTCTCTCTCTCTCTCTCCTCTCTCTCTCTCTCTCTGTCTCTGTCTCTGTCTCTGTCTCTCTGTCTCTGTCTCTGTCTCTGTTTCTGTCTCTGTCTGTCTCTGTTTCTGTTTCTGACTCTGTCTCTCTCTGCCTCTCCTTGTCTGTCTCTCTGTCTCCATGTCTATACAGAGAAACATAGACAATAGATGCAGTAGTCCATTCGGCCCTTCAAGCCAGCACCGCCATTCAATGTTATCATGGCTGATCATCCACAATCAGTACCCCGTTCCTGCCTTCTCCCCAAATCCCTTAATTCCGTTAACCCCGCGAACTAAATCTATCTCCCTTGAAAGCATCCAGAGAAATGGCCTCCACTACATTCTGTGGCAGAGAATCCCACATATTCACAACTCTCTGGTTGAAAACGTTTTTCCTCATCTCAGTTCTAAATGGCCGACCCCTTATTCCTAAACTGTGACCCCTGGTTCTGGACTCCCCCAACATCGAGAGGCCGGTTCTCTGGATACTTTCAAGAGAGAGCTTTTAACTGTGGCGGAGACAAGGGTTATGGGGGAGAAGGCAAGAACGGGGTACTGATTGGGGATGATCAGCCTTGATCACATTGAATGGCGGTGCTGGCTCGAAGGGCCGAATGGCCTACTCCTGCACCTATTGTCTATTCTCCACACCTGGATCGGTGGATGAGGCTGGAGGAGGTGCAGGCGAATCTCTGTCTCACCTGAAATGACTGTTGGGATCCTTCGACAGAGTCGGGGTTGGGGGGGGGGGGGGGGGGGGGGGGGGGGGGGGGGGGGGGGGGGGGGGGGGGGGGGGGGGGGGGTAGGATTTAAAGGGACACTTGATGAGGTTGGAGGAGGCGCAGGTGAACCTCTGGTGGAGGGGATATATAGGAGCCCACATCTGGATCAGCGGATACAGTAGATGAGGTTGGAGGAAGTGAAGTGTCGTAAACAAACTCTTGCCTCTTCGCCTCCTTCCACAGTGGACACCAGCACCTACGTGTTCAAGGGCTGTGCGTCTCACCTGGTGTGTCAAGATCCCAATGCCCTCTTCAGCTTCGGCCTGGAGCCTTCGACGGGCTACTACTGCTGCGCTGGCCAACGATGCAACCTGGAGTCTCGCAACCTCACCTTCCCCACCACCGCAGCCCCCGACACCGGCCTCACGACCCTCCCTTCCGCCGCCCCCGCCCCTCTGCTGTCCTCCCCCCTCACCCAGGCCTGCTTCATCCTCTCCCTTCTCCTCGGCAGTCTCTAGTCCTCTCCCTACCCTTCCCCTGACGTACACATCAGATCAGTTTTTTGTCCCGTGTACAGTGAAAAGCTTTTTTTGTTGCGTGCGATCCAGCCAGCGGAAATACTGCACATGATTACAATCGATCCTGTATTCTGTTTCTGTTCAGAAACAGAATACAGGAAGGAACTGCAGATGCTGGTTTAAACCGAAGACAGCCAAAAAGTGCTGGAGTAAATCAGCGGGACAGGCAGCATCTCTGCAGACAAGGAATGGGTGACATTTCGGGTCGAGACCCTTCTCCTCAGAGATGCTGCCTGACCCGCTGAGTTACTCCACTATTTAGTGCCTATCTTCGGTGTAAATCAGCATCCGCAGTTCCTTCACATACATTTTATGCTTCGCAATCACCTTACCCTCAGCTAACCACGACCTATTCTGCATTTTCCTTGAACGTCGTACCCTTTGATCTCTCGTTTTAACTCTTTACACTTCCTTATCTCTGTGTCGCCCTCTCCCCCGACCCTCAGTTTGAAGAAGGGTCTCGACCAGAAACGTCACCCATTCCTTCTCTAAAGAGATGCTGAATGTCTGACCCGCTGAGTTACTCCAGCACTTTGTACCTGTCCACGTTCTCACAGCCCGCGGTCTGAATAATTGTACCAAATCTCTGATTTTCTCAGTGTAACCGACATCGAGAACCGCCTGTGTATTATTTTGAATAAATAAACGTTTTTGGGAGAGTTTTTCTGTTGACCGTGGAGTTTTTATGAGGAAGGGTGGTAGAGAGGAAGGGGGAGGAGATAGGGCGGGGAGGAAAGAGGGAGAGGGATGGGAGAGGGGAGGAAGAGAGGGAAGGGAGGAGAGAGGGGAGGGGAAGGGAGGAGAGAGGGCAGTGGGTGGGCGAGGGGAGAGGGGGGGGAGGGGAGTGCGCGTGCGGAGGGGGGAGGGGGAGGGGAAAGAGAGAGGGAGGGGAGGGGGTAGAGTGGGGGGAGAGAGGAGGGGAGAGGCAGGAGAAAAGAGAGTGGGAAGGGATGGAAGAGAGGGCGGGGAGACAGGGGAGAAGGGGAAGCGAAGGGGGGTATAGAGGGAGGGAGAGGGGAGAGGGGAAAGGAGGAGCTTGTGATGTTTTGTGGACTGTTTGCGGACAGCCAGTGTGTTTAGTCTTGCTGCCAGCATTGAGTGAAACATTAAAGACTTCGTAAGGACTTTTCTAGGTACAGAACCTAGAAAAGGAACAAGAAAGAGATGGGGGGGGGGGGGGGAGAGAGAGAGTGGGAAGGGATGGGAGAGTGGGAGGGGAGAGAGGGAGCGGAGAGGAAGGAGAGAGGAGGAAAGGGAGAGAGGGAGAGGGGGGAGATTCCGAGTGAATAGAGGGGAAGGGGGGGTGGGATAAAGTGATGGGATATAGGGAGGGGGTGGGATGGAGGAGGGGAACAAGAGAAGAGAGAGAATGTCGCAGGAGAGGGAGGAGAGAGGTAGGAGGGGACAGGGTGAGTGGGAAAAGATAGGTAGAGGAACAGAGGGAGGGAGAAAGAGAGGGGGCAGAGGGTTGGAGTGGGGAGGTTTGAGATGGAGGAACGGGAGAAATAGTGGATCGGTGGGCAGAGAGGGGGTAGATAGGGAAGGGGGAGGTGGGGGAGAAAGGAAGAGAGAGAAAAGAGAGAGAGAGAAAGACAGGGAGGGGAGGGAGAAAGAAATGGGGTGAGGGAGAGAGTGTGGACGGGAGGAGGAGAGAGGGGGCTAGATACAGGGAGCCAGAGACGGCAGGCAGGGCGGCAGAAAAAAAGAGGGAGAGGGAGGAGGGGGAGCGAGAGAAGGGGAGACTGAGGGAGGGAGGGGAGAAGGAGAGAGGATGGGGAGCGGAGAGAGAGTGGGCTGGGGTAGGGAGAGAGGGGGTAGAGAGGGAGGGGAGACATTGGGGAGAAAGGGAGAGAGGGAAGAGGGAGGAAGAAAGAGATAAATGGGAGAGGGAGGGAGGGACAGAGAGAGAGAGAGAGGGACAGGGGAGGGTGGAGATGGGGGATAGAGGGAGACATGGGGAGAGTCAGAAGCAAAGACATTCGCCATATCTTTGCTCAGCAGTGAGTTATACAATGAGCAGCCTGTAGGGGGAGGCAGTGACTAGGATAACTTGAACCCAACTTCAGGTTCAGCAGGAAAATACGCAAAGTGCTGGAGTAACTCAGCCGGTCAGACATGCAGCATTTCTCTGTGGAGAACGTGGACAGGTGATGTTTCGGTTCAGGATATTTCTTTGGTTCAGCTTCAAGTTCCTGTGTGTAGATATCTCTGAAGATCTGTCCTGGACCCAGTACATTGATGCGATCATGGAGAATGCCCCACTGTGCCTCTAGCTCCTTAGAAGTAAGCATGCAGGTACAGCAGGCAGTGAAGAAAGCCAATGGCATGTTGTCCTTTATGACAAGAGGAGCTGAGTGTAGGATCAAAGAGGTCCTCCTGCAGTTGTACAGGGCCCTGGTGAGACCACACCTGGAGTATTGTGTGCAGTTTTGATCTCTAAATTTGAGGAAGGACATACTTGCTATTAAGAGAGTGCACCATAGATTCACCAGGTTAATTCCCGGGATGGCGGGACTGTCATATGCTGAGGGAATGGAGCGGCTGGGCTTGTACACTCTGGAGTTTAGAAGGATGAGAGGAGATCTTATTGAAACATATAAGACTATTAGTTAGATAGAGCGCTCGGGGCTAGTGGAGTCAACGGATATGGGGAGTAGGCGGGCACGGGTTATTGATTGGGGACGATCAGCCATGATTTATCACAATGAATGGGCCTCCTCCTGCACCTATTGTCTATGTTACGATGCTTTTATGAATGGTTTGGACACGGTAGAGGCAGGAAACATGTTCCCGATGTTGGGGGAGTCCAGGACCAGGGGCCACAGTTTAAGAATATGGGGTAAGCCATTGAGAGAACGGAGATGGGAAACACTTTTTCACACAGAGAGTTGTGTCTAGTCTGTGGGATTCTCTGTCTCAGCAGACGGTGAAGGCCGTTCTCTGAATATTTTTCAAGAGAGAGCTAGATAGGGCTCTTGAAGATAGCGGAGTCAGGGGATATGAGGAGAAGGCGGGAACGGGGTACTGATTGTGGATGATCAGCCGTGATCACATTGAATGGCGGTGCTGGCTTGAAGGCCGAATGGCCCACTCCTTCACTTATTGTCTACTGTATATTGTATGGGGACTAAATGTCAGAAGAAGTAGAATCAGGTAATTCGGCCCATCAAGTCCACTCGGCCGCTCGGCCTGTTTGAATGCAATACGAGTCCACAGATTGACAGTCACACAGCGTGGAAACAGAACCTTCGGCCCAACTTGCCCGTGCTAACCAACATGTCCCATCTCCACTAGTCCCACATGCCTGAGTTTGACCCATTTCGCTCTAAACTCTTCCTATCCATATTCCTGTCCAAATGTCTTTAAATGTAAGTGCCATGTCCCTGCCTCAGCTTCCTCCTCCGACAGCTCGTTCCATAAACGCACCCACCCTCTGTGTGGCCAAGTTACCCCTCAGGTTCCATTTAAATCATTCCCTCCTCATCTTAAACCTATGTCCTCTGGTCCTCGTTTCCCCTACTCTGGGCAAGAGACTCTGAGCGTGTACCTGATATATTACTCCCAATGGATTTTTTGCACCTCTATGAGATTACCCCTCCTTCTCCTGCGCTCCAAGGAATAGGGTGCGTCTACCCGATATATTCCAGATATCTCCAGTCTATTCATGATGTCATAGAAATATAGAAACATAGAAAAAACATGGAAATTAGTGCAGGAGCAGGCCATTTGGCCCTTCGAGACTGCACCGCTAAAAAATTCAATATGATCATGGCTGATCATCCAACTCAGTATCCTGTACCTGCCTTCTCTCCATACCCCATGATCCCTTCAGCCACAAGGGGCCACATCCAACTCCCTCATAAATATGGCCAACGAACTGGCCTCAACTACCTTCTGTGGCAGATTAATTCCACAGATTCACCACTCCCTGTGTGGAAAAAAACGATTTTCTCATCTCGGTCCTAAAAGACTCCCCCTTATCCTTAAACTGTGACCCCTTGTCCTGGACTTCCCCAACATCGGGAACAATTTTCCTGCATCTAGCCTGTCCAACCCGTTAAGAATTTTCTAAGTCTCTATGAGATCACCCCTCAATCTTCTAAATTCCAGCGAGTGCAAGCCATGTCTTCTGAGAATGAATGAATGGGCTTGTATACTCTGGAATTTAGAAGTGTGAGAGGGGATCTTATAGAAACATTGAAGATTATTAAGGGATTTGACAGGCTAGATGCAGGAAATATGTTCCCGATGTTGGGGGAGTCCAGAACCAGGGGTCGCACACAGTTTAAGAATAAGGGGCCGGCCATTTAGGACTGAGACGAGTAAAAAAGTTTTCATCCTGAAAGTCGTGAATTTTTGGAATTATCTGCCACAGAAGTCAGCGGAGGCCGATTCACTGGATGTTTTCACGAGAGAGTTGGAGTATGTTATAGATTTAGCTCTTATGGCAAACGGAATCAAGAGATATGGGGAAAAAGCAGGAACGAGGTACTGGTTTGAGATGAGTTCTTGTTAAACAATTGTTGTTTTTCACTATAGGATGTCATTTTTAAACTGACGTTTAAAAAAAAAACATTTACTGCTTAAAAAGTTAATGGTCCTTAGAATTTCTTCTAAATAAGTTCATTCCCAATGCGAAGGGACTACAAGATGCTGGTTTTAAACCGAAGATAGCCTGAAAGTGTCTGGAGTAACTCAGCGGGACAGGCAGCATCTCTGCAGACAAGGAATGGGTGACATTTCGGGTCGAGACCTCAGAGATGCTGCCTGAACCCGCTGAGTTTACTCCATTATTTAGTGCCTATCTTCGGTGTAAATCAGCATCCGCAGTTCCTTCACATACATTTTATGCTTCGCAATCACCTTCCCCTCAGCTAACCACGACCTATTCTGCATTTTCCTTGAACGTCCGTACCCTTTGATCACCCCCCCCCTCTCGTTTTAACTCTTTAACCCTTCCTTATCTCTGTGTCGCCCTCTCCCCCGACCCTCAGTTTGAAGAAGGGTCTCGACCAGAAACGTCACCCATTCCTTCTCTAAAGAGATGCTGAATGTCTGACCCGCTGAGTTACTCCAGCACTTTGTACCTGTCCACGTTCTCACAGCCCGCGGTCTGAATAATTGTACCAAATCTCTGATTTTCTCAGTGTAACCGACATCGAGAACCGCCTGTGTATTATTTTGAATAAATAAATGTCCATTGAAACGTTTGGGAGAGTTTTACTGTTGACCGTGGAGTTTTTATGAGGAAGGGAGGTAGAGAGGAAGGGGAGGGAGACAGGGAGGGGAGGAAAGAGGGAGAGGGATGGGAGAGGGGAGGAAGAGAGGGAAGGGAGGAGAGAGGGGAGGGGGGGGAGAGGAAGGGAGGAGAGAGGGGAGTGGGTGGGCGAGGGGAGAGAGAGGGAGGGGAGAGCGGGGGGAGGCGGAGGGGAAAGAGAGAGGGAGGGGAGGGGGAGAGTGAGGGGAGAGGGAGGGGAGAGGCAGGTGAAAAGAGAGTGGGAAGGGATGGAAGAGAGGGCGGGGAGACAGGGGAGAAGGGGAGCGAAGGGGGGGGGTATAGAGGGAGGAGAGGGGAGAGAGGGAAGGAGAGGAGCTGGTGATGTTTTGTGGACTGTTTTGCGGACAGCCAGTGTGTTTAGTCTTGCTGCTAGCATTGAGTGAAACATTAAAGACTTCGTAAGGACTTTCTAGGTACAGACCTAGAAATGAACAAGAAAAGAGATGGGGGGGGGGAGATAGAGAGAGTGGGAAGGGATGGGAGAGTGGGAGGGGGAGAGAGGGAGCGGAGAGGGAGAGAGGGAGGAAAAGGGAGAGAGGGAGAGGGGGGAGATTCCGAGTGAAGAGGGGGAAGGGAGGGTGGGGATAAAGTGATAGAGAAAGGGGGGTGGGATGGAGGTGGGGAACAAGAGAGAGAGAGAATGTCGCAGAGAAGGAGGAGAGAGGTAGGGAGGGACAGGGTGAGGGGAAAAGATAGGTAGAGGACAGAGAGGGAGGGAGAAAGAGAGGGGGCAGAGGGTTGGAATGGGGGAGGGAGAGATGGAGGGAGGAGAAATAGTGGAATGCAGCGCTGTGGGCAGAGAGGGGGGTAGATAGGGAAAAATAATAAAAAAAGGGGGTGGGAGAAAGGGAGAGAGAGAAAGAGAGAGAGAGAGAGAGAGAAGACAGGGAGGGAGGAGAAAGAAATGGGGTGAGGGAGAGAGTGGGACGGTGAGAGAGGGGGCTAGAATACAGGGAGCCAGAGACGGCAGGCAGGGGGCGGCAGAAAAAAAGAGGGAGAGGGAGGGAGGGGGAGCGAGAGAAGGGGGCGACTGAGGGAGGGAGGGGGAGAAAGAGAGAGGGGGGGAGCGGAGAGAGAGTGGGCTGGGTAGGGAGAAGAGGGGGTAGAGAGGGAGGGGAGACATTGGGGAGAAAGGGAGAGAGGGAAGAGGGAGGAAGAAAGAGAAAAATGGGAGAGGGAGGGAGGGACAGAGAGAGAGAGAGGGACAGGGAGGGTGGAGATGGGGGATAGAGGGAGACATGGGGAGAGCCAGAAGCAAAGACATTCGCCATATCTTTGCTCAGCAGTGAGTTATACAATGAGCAGCCTGTAGGGGGAGGCAGTGACTAGGATAACTTGAACCCAACTTCAGGTTCAGCAGGAAAAGACGCAAAGTGCTGGAGTAACTCAGCGGGTCAGACATGCAGCATTTCTCTGGAGAACGTGGACAGGTACAAAGTGCTGGAGTAACTCAGCGGGTCAGGCAGCATTTCTCTGGAGAACGTGGACAGGTGATGTTTCGAGTCAGGATATTTCTTTGGTTCAGCTTCAAGTTCCTGTGTGTAGATATCTCTGAAGACCTGTCCTGGACCCAGCACATTGATGCAATCATGGAGAATGCCCCTCTGTGCCTCTAGCTCCTTAGAAGTAAGCATGCAGGTACAGCAGGCAGTGAAGAAAGCCAATGGCATGTTGTCCTTTATGACAAGAGGAGCTGAGTGTAGGATCAAAGAGGTCCTCCTGCAGTTGTACAGGGCCCTGGTGAGACCACACCTGGAGTATTGTGTGCAGTTTTGATCTCCAAATTTGAGGAAGGACATACTTGCTATTAAGAGAGTGCACCATAGGTTCACCAGGTTAATTCCCGGGATGGCGGGACTGTCATATGCTGAGGGAATGGAGCGGCTGGGCTTGTACACTCTGGAGTTTAGAAGGATGAGAGGAGATCTTATTGAAACATATAAGAATATTAGTTAGATAGAGCGCTCGGGGCTAGTGGAGTCAAGGGATATGGGGAGTAGGCGGGCACGGGTTATTGATTGGGGACGATCAGCCATGATCACAATGAATGGGCCTCCTCTTGCACCTATTTTCTATGTTACGATGCTTTTATGAATGGTTTGGACACGGTAGAGGCAGGAAACATGTTCCCGATGTTGGGGGAGTCCAGGACCAGGGGCCACAGTTTAAGAATATGGGGTAAGCCATTGAGAACGGAGATGGGGAAACACTTTTTCACACAGAGAAGTTGTGAGTCTGTGGAATTCTCTGTCTCAGAAGACGGTGGAGGCCGGTTCTCTGAATACTTTCAAGAGAGAGCTAGATAGGGCTCTTGAAGATAGCGGAGTCAGGGGATATGAGGAGAAGGCAGGAATGGGGTACTGATTGTGGATGATCAGCCGTGATCACATTGAATGGCGATGCTGGCTTGAAGGGCCGAATGGCCTACTCCTTCACTTATTGTCTACTGTCTATTGTATAGGTCTAAATGTCATAAGAGTAGAATCAGGTAATTCGGCCCATCAAGTCCACTCGGCCGCTCGGCCTGTTTGAATGCAATACGAGTCCACAGATTGACAGTCACACAGCGTGGAAACAGAACCTTCGGCCCAACTTGCCCGTGCTAACCAACATGTCCCATCTCCACTAGTCCCACATGCCTGAGTTTGACCCATTTCGCTCTAAACTCTTCCTATCCATATTCCTGTCCAAATGTCTTTAAATGTAAGTGCTATGTCCCAGCCTCAGCTTCCTCCTCCGACAGCTCGTTCCATAAACGCACCCACCCTCTGTGTGGACATGTTACCCCTCAGGTTCCATTTAAATCTTTCCCTCCTCATCTTAAACCTATGTCCTCTGGTCCTCGATTCCCCTACTCTGGGCAAGAGACTGTGCGTGTACCTGATATATTACTCCCAATGGATTTTTTGCACCTCTATGAGATTACCCCTCCTTCTCCTGCGCTCCAAGGAATAGGGTGCGTCTACCCGATTTATTCCAGATATCTCCAGTCTATTCATGATGTCATAGAAATATAGAAACATAGAAACATAGAAATTAGGTGCAGCAGTACGCCATTTGGCCCTTCGAGCCTGCACCGCCATTCAATATGATCATGGCTGATCATCCAACTCAGTATCCTGTACCTGCCTTCTCTCCATACCCCCTGATCCCTTCAGCCACAAGGGCCACATCCAACTCCCTCTTAAATATGGCCAACGAACTGGCCTCAACTACCTTCTGTGGCAGAGAATTCCACAGATTCACCACTCTCTGTGTGAAAAACGATTTTCTCATCTCGGTCCTAAAAGACTTCCCCCCTTATCCTTAAACTGTGACCCCTTGTCCTGGACTTCCCCATCACCGGGAACAATCTTCCTGCATCTAGCCTGTCCAACCCGTTAAGAATTTTGTAAGTCTCTATGAGATCACCCCTCAATCTTCTAAATTCCAGCGAGTACAAGCCATGTCTTCTGAGAATGAATGAATGGGCTTGTATACTCTGGAATTTAGAAGTGTGAGAGGGGATCTTATAGAAACATTGAAGATTATTAAGGGATTTGACAGGCTAGATGCAGGAAATATGTTCCCGATGTTGGGGGAGTCCAGAACCAGGGGTCGCACACAGTTTAAGAATAAGGGGCCGGCCATTTAGGACTGAGACGAGTAAAAAAGTCGTGAATTTTTGGAATTATCTGCCACAGAAGTCAGCGGAGGCCGATTCACTGGATGTTTTCACGAGAGAGTTGGAGTATGTTATAGATTTAGCTCTTATGGCAAACGGAATCAAGAGTTATGGGGAAAAAGCAGGAACGAGGTACTGGTTTGAGATGATTTCTTGTTAAACAAATTGTTGGTTTATCAATAGGATGTCATTTTTAAACTGACGTTAAAAAAAACATTTACTGCTTAAAAAGTTAATGGTCCTTAGATTTCTTCTAAATAAGTTCATTCCCAATGCGATTATTATTTTCAGTGCAAACATTTTGTGCTGTGAAGGCGGGTGACGCGGAGTGTCGTAGGCTGTCGTAGATTGTCTACAACTTTTGATGTTTTTTAGGGCGTCAGTCACTGACGCTGACAGTCGCAGAAAAAAAAAATCGCAAAGTGGGACAGGCCCTTAAGGGGTCGCCATTGAGGACTGAGATGAGGAAACAGTTTTTCACCCAAAGCGTCGTGAATCTGTGGAATATTGAATGGCGGTGCTGGCCCGAAGGGCGAATGGCCTACTTCTGCACCTCTTTGCTATTTTTTTTCCTATGTCACTTGCCCCACCCTGCCAAGGCAGGTGTGTAGGTGACGGAGAATGCACCGACACCCTGCAGCGTTTGAAGTAATCATCACGCACAGATAATGGGCCCATTGTTATGCCTGCGTGATGTGGGTTCAGTATGGTTATTCGGTTTATTGGCCTTTATCAGTCTGGGTATCGAGTATCAGAGTTGGGACATCACATTACAGATGCAAAAGACGTTGCTTCAAAGGTTCATACGTGATAGGAGCAGAATTAGGACATTCGGCCCGTCACGTCCTTCCCAACCCCCGTCCTGCCTTCTCCCCAGAACCCCTGACACCGGTACTAATCAAGAATCTATCTATCTCGGCTTTAAAAATATCCACTGACTTGTGGCCTCCACCGCCGTATGTGGCAACGAATCCCACAGATTCACCGCCGTGTGGGTGAAGAAATTCCTCCTCATCTCCTTAGAGTCAGAGACTCATAAGGGATAGGAGATGTAGGCCATTCGGCCCATCAAGTACCCCGCCATTCAATCATGGCTGGTCTATCTCTCCCTCCCAATCCCATTCTCCTGCCTTCTCCCCGTAACCTCTGACACTTATCAATAATCTATCGATCTCTGCCTTAAAAATCTCCACTGACTTGTGGCCTCCACCGTCGTCTGTGGCAACGAATCCCACAGATAGACATACAATGATGGAATGACTCAAGGGGTGGAGCAGCATCTCTGGAGAGAAAGGGAATGGGCGAGGTTTCGAGTTGAGACCCTTCTTCAGACTGGCTACACCCAGAGAGCTGTGTATCTGTGGAATTCTCTGCCACAGAAGGCAGTGGAGGGAAATTCACTGGATGCTTTCAAGAGGGAGTTAGATTTAGCTGTTAGGACTAACGGAGTCAAGAGATAGGGGGAGAAAGCAGGAATGGGGTACTGATTTTGGATGATCAGCCGTGATCACATTGAATGGCAGGGCTGACTCCGCTACCTTTAAGAGCCCTATCTAGCTCTCTCTTGAAAGTACCCAGAGAACCGACCTACACCGCCCTCTGAGGCAGCGAATCCCACAGACTCACAACTCTCTGGGTGGAAAATTGTTTCCTCATCTCCGTTCTAAATGGTTAACCCTTATTCTTAAACTGTAGGTGGTCACTTGCTCTGGACTCCCCAAACATCGGGGAAATGTTTAATCCCTTAACAATCTTATATGTTTCAATCTTATATGTTTCAAGTTAGATTTAGCTGTTAGGACTAACACAATCAAGGAACATGGGGAGAAGGCAGGAACGGGGTACTGAGTTGGATTTTCAGCCGTGATCACATTGAATGGCGGTGCTGGCTTGAAGGGCCGAATGGCCTACTCCTGCACCTATTTTCTATGTTTCTACTTTTATGTAAAGACATTTCTCCTCATCTCCTTCCTAAAAGAGTATCTTTTAATTCTCAAGCTGTGACTTCTGGTCCTAGACTCTCCCACTGGTGGACACCTCTCCACATCCACTCTGGACAGTTGGTGCAGCCACGATTGGAGTTTTTGTGGTCACCCTGTTGCTGGAAAGATGTCGTCGAGCTGGAAAGAATGCAGCGTTTTCCGATTATGTTGCCAGGACTCGAGGGGCCTGAGCTACAGGGAGAGGTTGGGCCAGGGCTGGGACTCTATTCCTTGGAGCACAGGAGGATGAGGGGTGATCTTATAGAGGTGCACAAAATCACCAGGGGGGATAGATCGGAAAGATGCACAGAGTCTCTTGCCCAGATTAGGGGAATCGAGGACCAGAGGACATAGGTTTAAGGTGAAGGGGAAAAGATTTAATAGGAATCTGAGGGGCAACTTTCCCACACAGATAGGAGATAGAGAGGGAGAGAGGGAGGTGCAAAGAGAGAGAGAGAGATAGAGAGAGAGAGGGAGGGGGAAAGAGATAGAGAGAAGGAGAGAGATAGAGTGAGAGAGCGAGACAGAGGGCGAGAGAGGGGAGAGTGAGAGAGAAAGAGTATGAGAGAGAGGGAGAATGAGAGAGGAAGGAGAGAGAGAGAGAGAGTGGGAGAATGGGACAGAGAATGAGAGAGAATGAGAGAGAAAATGAGAGAGAGGAGAGAGAGAGGGTGAGAATGAGGAGAGAGAGAGAGAGAGAGAGGGATGAGAGAGAGAATGGGAGAGGGGAGAATGAGGGAGAGGGGAGATAGAGAGTGAGTGTGAGATAGAGGGAGGGAGAGAGACAGAGGGGTAGTGGGAGAGAGAGGGAGGGGTAGGAGCTGGAATGAGGTCGGTGTGCACAAGGTAAATATTTTTTCAGCGTGGCAGAACCTGTTCATCACCCCTGGGGGAATAGTTCCAGTAATCAGTGGGCTATGATTCGCCTCAGGGATGGAATGAGGTGCAGAGGGTGCTAGGCCAGACTAGTCAGGTGGAGGAGCGGGTAAATCCGGCCCACCGAGACTGACAACCGTCTCAATAGACAACAGACAATAGGTGCAGGAGTAGGCCATTCGGCCCTTCGGCAGAGCACCGCCATTAAATGTGAACATGGCTGACCATCCACAATCAGTACCCCGTTCTTGCCTTCTCCCCATATCCCCCGACTCCGCTATCTAGCTAGAGGAACCATTTGTTGAGTAACCGGCGTCCACCGCCTTCTGAGGAAGAGAATCCCACACTCACAACTCTCTGGGTGAAAATGTGTTTCCTCCTCCCTTCTTTCCCCATCTCCGTTCTAAATGGCTTACCCCTTACCCCTGTGGCCCCTGGTTCTGGACTCCCCCAACATCGGGAACATGTTTCCTGCCTCTAGCGTGTCCAATCCCTTAACAATTTGTATGTTGCGATCTTATATGTTTCAAGATAGATTTAGCTGTTAGGACTAACGAAATCAAGGGATATGGGGAGAAGACAGGAACGGGGTACTGTTTGTGGATGATCAGCCGTGATCACATTGAATGGCGGTGCTAGCTCGAAGGGCCGAATGGCCTACCCCAGCACTTGTTTTTCAATGTTTCCATCAGAGTGATGTGTGTGAGAGGAATGTTGATATGTGCTGGAATGTAGACAGATTCGTGTTACTGGAAGAACTATTGTTTACAGTGATAGCCACATGTCCAGGGGCGACTGACAACTAGAAACGAGTATTAAAATAGATGACCTAAATGTTAAAATGTTCTCTTGGAAAAGGTCAAGTGTTGTAAGGAACTGCAGATGCTGCTTTACACCGAAGATAGACACGAACATGCTGGAGTAACTCAGCGGGTCAGGCAGCATCTCTGGAGAACGTGGACAGGTGCAAAGTGCTCGAGAAACTCAGCGGGTCAGGCAGCGTCTCTGGAGAACATGGATAGGTACTAAGTGCTGATGTAACAGCGGGTCAGGCAGCATCTCAATAGACAATAGACAATAGGTGCAGGAGTCGGCTATTCGGCCCTTCGAGCCAGCACCGCCATTCACTTCCGAAACTCAACTCCTCTGTTTATGAAGGCCAACATGCCATTCGCTTTCTTCACTGCCTGCTGTACCTGCATGCTTACTTTCATTGACTGATGAACAAAGACCCCCCAGACCCCGTTGTACTTCCACTTTTCCCAACTTGAAGCCATTTAGATAGTAATCTGCTCTCCTGTTTTGATAACAAAGTGGATAACCTCACATTTACCTAGATTAAACTTCATCTGCCATGCGTCTGCCCACTCCCCCAACCTGTCCAAGTCACTCTGTATTCTCATAGCAACCCCCTCACAGCTCACACAGCCAGCCAGTTTTGTGTCATCTGCAAATTTGCTAATGCTACTTTGAATCCCTTCATCCAAATCATTGATGTATCTCTGGAGAACATCTCTTTAGCCATAAGAGCTGAACTTGCCACTCCTCCGGTCTCCTAGCTTTCTTCCCCAGCTGCCGCCTCAAGAAGGGTCTTGACTGGAAACGTCACCAATTCCTTCTCTCCAGAGATGCTGTCTGACCCGGTGAGTTAGAAGATCTCTGGAGAACGTGGACAGGTACAAAGTGCTGGAGTAACTCAGCGGGTCAGGCAGCATTTCTGTGGAGATCGTGGACAGGTACAAAGTGCTGGAGTTACTCAGCGGGTCAGGCAGCATTTCTGGAGAGTGTGGACAGATACAAAGTTCTGGAGTTACTCAGCGGGTCAGGCAGCATCTCTGGAGAGAATGAATTTGTGACGTTTCGGGTCAAGACCCTTCTTCAGGCTGTAGCTGGGTAAAGAAAGCTAGGAGACAGGAGGAGTGGCACGTTTTTTTCTTAGGGCTAAAGGAATCAAGGGATATGGGGTGAAATCAGGAACAGTGTACTGATTTTAGATGATCAGCCATGATCATAGTGAATAGAGGTGCTGGCTCGAAGGGCCGAATGGCCTCCCCCTGCACCTATTCTTCTATGTTTCGTTGAAAAAAGGTGAACACGGACAAGGTGTTTTCGATGGGCGGATGAAGGGACAAAAGAGGGAGGTGAAATAAAAGGTGTGTGTGACTCAAAACATCTCCTATCCACGTTCCCCAGAGATGCTGCCTGACCCGCTGAGTTACTCCAGCAATTTGAGTCTGTCTTTGGTGTAAATTGGCACGCTGCCACGGGAGGAGGGTTCAGCTTTGATTGTGTAGAGAAAATGTGTCGGGGCTGCCCACAGTGTGGGACTGGAGCCAAGAGCCTAGGGTCATGCGTGTGACACCATGTATAAAGCTCGCTGACAGGTCCTCCCGGTCCACAGAGAGCTGGAGCAGAAGCGCGTGTCCAAACCTGTTGGAGCAAATCGCCTGACTCAACCTCGCCTGGAGCAACAGCAAGCATGCAGTATCTCGCTGCGGTTCTCATCGTCCTTTGCGCTGTTCTTACTGGAGGTAAGCTTTCTCTCTCTCTCTCTCTCTCTCTCTGAATGCGCTCTCTGAATTACAGTGAGGCTGCGTGGATCATCTGGGCACATCCTCTACCCGTTCAACTTGAGTTTGGGTGGATGGATGGATGGAGAGGAAGAGAGAGAGGGAGCGAGGGAGAGAGGGTGAGAGGGAGCGAGGGAGAGAGGGAGAAAGGGGGGAGAGGGGAGAAGAAGGGAGGAGGGAGAAAAAAAAAAAAGGGGAGAGGCGAGAGAGAAGAGGAGAGAGAGAGAGAGAGAGGAGAGATGAGAGAGAGAGAGAGAGAGAGAGAGAGAGAGAGAGGGGGGGGGGGGGGGGGGTAGAGGGAGAGGGAGGAAGTAGAGGAAGGGGTAAGCCGAGGGAGACTGAGAAAGAGAGAGACAGAGACAGAGAGACGGAGAGAGATGCAGAGAGCGAGAGAGAGAGGAGAGAGGGGAGACAGACAGAGACATAGAAAGATATAATATATATATATATAGATGTGAGTGTGCATATATATATATATATATAATATATATATATATATATATATATATATGTATATATATATATATATATGTGTGTGTGTGTGTATATGTAGATAAATAGATAATATATATATATAAAGAGCGAATGAAGAAATATATTTATATAGAGAGGAGAGAATGAGAGAGGGCGAAAAGAGAGGGGAGAGAGAGAGACAGAATGAGATAGGCAAAGAGATAGAGAGAGAGAGAATGAGAGAGAGAGCGAATATGTATATGAGAGAGAGATATAGATAGGTAGAGAGATAAGAATGAGAGATAAATAGATAGAGAGATAGACCGCAGAGAAACGTGAGAGAGAGGCAGAGAGAGAGAGAGAGAGCAGAGAGAGAGATGAGAGAGAGAGATTCCAGACATAGAGACAAGATATAAGAATATATGTATAATATATATATATAGATGTACATATATATATATATATGTAGATAATTAGTAGACATAGATATATATATAATACAGACGAATGAGAAATATATATAAATAGAGAATAGATAGAATGAGAGAGAGAGGGGAGAGAGAGAGAGACAGAATGAGAGGGCAGAGAGATAGAGAGAGATAGAATGAGAAAGAGAGAGAGAGAGCGAGATATATATAGAGAGAGATATAGATAGATAGAGATAGAATGAGAGAGATGTAGATGGAGAGATAGACGCAGAGATAGAGAGAGAGAGAGAGAGAGAGAGAGAGAGAGAGAGAGAGAGAGAGAGAGAGAGAGAGAGAAGAGAGAGAGAGAGAGAGAGAGAGAGAGAAAGAGCGAGAGAGACAGACAGAGACATAGAAAGAGATATATATATAGATGGATAAATATATATGTATATATATATATATGTATATAGATAAATAGATAAACATATATATATATATATAAGAGCGAATGAGAAATATATATATATATAGAGAGAGAGATAGAATGAGAGAGAGAGAAAGAGAGAGGGGAGAGAGAGAGACAGAATGAGACAGGCAGAGAGATAGAGAGAGAGAATGAGAGAGAGAGCGCGAGATATGTATAGAGAGAGAGATATAGATAGATAGAGATAACCATATAACCATATAACGATATAACAATTACAGCACGGAAACAGGCCCTCTCGGCCCTTCCAGTCCGTGCCGACCATTTGTTTTCCCCTAATCCCATCTACCTGCACTCAGACCATACCCCTCGATTCCCTTCACGTCCATATACCTATCCACTTTACTTTTAAATGTTAAAATCGATCCTGCCTCCACCACTTCTGCTGGAAGCTCATTCCACACAGCCACCATCCTCTGAGTAAATAAGTTCCCCCACACGTTTACCGCCGAAACTTCTGTCCCTTAATCCTCAATGTCATGCCTCTTGTTTTGAATCTTCCCTACCTCAAATGGGAAAAGCTTATCCACGTTAACTCTGTCTATCCCTTTCATCATTTTAAAGACCTCAATCAATCCCCCCCCCCCTTAACCTTCTGCGCTCCAAAGAATAAAGACCTAACTTGTTCAACCTTTTCTCTGTAACATAGTTGCTGGAACCCTGGCAAACATTCTAGTAAATCTCCTCTGTACTCTCTCTATTTTGTTGACATCCTTCCTATAACTAGGCGACCAAAATTGGTACACCATACTCCAGAATTGGTCTTAACCAATGCCTTGTAACAATTTAACATACCTCCCTACTCCAAAACAATGCTCTGATTTATAAAGGCCAGCACACCAAAGGTTTTCTTTACCACCCTATCTACATGCGATTCCACCATCAGGGAACTATGCACAGTTATTCCTAGATCCCTCTGTTCCACAGCATTCCTCAATTCCCTACCATTTACCATGTAGAATGAGATAGAATGAGAGAGATGTAGATGGAGAGATAGACGCAGAGAGAGAGAGAGAGGGAGAGAGAGAGAGAGAGTGGGAGCGAGCAGAGAGAGAGAGAGAGATAGAGAGAGAGAGAGAGAGAGAGAGAGAGAGAGAGAGAGAGAGAGAGAGAGAGAGAGAGAAAATGGGAGAGAGAGAGAGATAGAGACAGAGATATGGAGACATATTAAGTAACTCCGAGCGGGTCCAAGGCAGCATCTCTGGAGGGAAACATTGAATGTGCGATGTTCGGACGGCCTGACCGATTTTGGGGGCGGGAGAGAAGTGTATGGAAAGAGGGATGAGGGCAGACAAAGTTTCCAAGTGATAGGGTAAACAAGAAGGGCGTCATCGAGGCAACACAGTAGAGGCCTGATGTGGGAACGTGTGATCACTGGTCGGCACGGACTCGGGTGGCCGAAGGGCCTGATTGCCGCGCTGTATCTCTAAAACGATACTAACCCGGTTCCTCCACTCCTGACTGCAGTAAAAAAAAAAAAAAAAAAAAATAAAAAAAAAAAAAAAAAAAAAAAAAAAAAAAAAAAAAAAAAAAAAAAAAAAAAAAAAAAAAAAAAAAAAAAAAAAAAAAAAAAAAAAAAAAAAAACTGGCTAAATGTGGCACTAATGTCACAGTCTCACACTCCACCCTTTTTCACTGAATGACTTAACAATTCGGTTTCTGTTGCAACACAGCTCCTCATTCAACTCCTCCCTGTTTCACAGATCTACCCGTCTATTAATAGAGTAGCTGGAAACCTCGCATTCATAACGCTTTAATAAGTTGTTTACTGCAGCAAGCACGACAGTACTTTTCCATCCTCCAAATGCTCATCCGAATGGACTCGTCTGAAGAAGGGCCTCGACCCGAAACGTCACCCATTCCTTCTCTCCAGAGATGCCTGCCGACCCGCCGAGTTAACTCCCAGGCGCTCTGTCCCCTGTTCCACGTTCTCCACAGAGATGCTGCCTGACCCGCTGAGTTAACTCCAGTAAATTTGGACCTACTCCATCTGGATACAGCAGATAAACGCATTCAAAATTTCCAACCGTCACAACAACAGAATCTGACTGACGTAGACTGCAGTGAGTTTACATAGGCCCAGTTGCAACCGTTCTTTAGAGCAGTAGAATTAATTAAAACATAATCATAATCTTACTTTCATAGCCAAAGTGTGTGTTGCAATCAAGGGATTGGAGCAAGGATTATGGGAGAAGGCAACACGGGATTATGAATGGGGACGATCAGCCATGATCACAATGAATGGTGGTGCTGGCTCGAAGGGCCAAATGGCCTCCTACGGCACCTGTTTCCGATGTTTCTATGTTTCCTTGATGTTTCTAACAAAAGAGAATTTGATTTGCCATACAGCCATACCAATAAAAAGCAACAAAACACAACAAACATTACTCTTTAACATGAAACATCGACCACAGATGCCCACATGTAGATGTAGCGTAGTCCAACACACAGACCTCACTCCCCCACCGAGATGAGGCTAGACAAAAGAAGTTCCTTCTGCAGTTGTACAGAGGCCCCAGTGAGACCACACCTGGAGTTTTGTGTGCAGTTTGGTCCTCCAAAATTGCGGAAGGACATTCTTCATTGAGGGAGCCCCAGCGTAGTTCACACCAGTTTTAATTCCCGGGATGGCGGGACTGTCCTACCGCAGAGAGAATGGAGCTGCTGGGCTTGAACACTTGGACGTTTAGAAGGTGTGCGAGGGGATCTTATTGAAACATACAAGATATGAAGGGTTTGGACACGCTAGAGGCAAAAACATGTTCCCGATGTTGGGGGAGTCCAGAACCAGGAACCACAGTTTTAAGAATAAGGGGTAATCAATTTAGCACGGAGACGCGAAACACATTTTTCCACCCAGATAGTTGTGAGTCCTGTGAGATTCTCTGCCTCAGAGGGCGGTGGAGGCCGTTCTCTGATGCTTTCAAGAGAGAGCGAGATAGGGGGGCTCTTAAAGATAGCGGAGTCAGGGGATATGGGGAGAGGGGCAGGAACGGGGTACTGATTTAGGGAAGATCAGTCGCGATCACAGTGAATGGCGGTGCTGGCTCGAAGGGCGAATGGCCCTCCACTAGTCTCCTTGCACTGTTCCTGTTTGTCTATTGTGACTCATCCACCTCCGGCACAGTGACGGAAGGGCTAAAACAAACGGCAGTTTCAATCTCTTCCCTCTTGCGGCTTTTTTTCTTCGTGATTGCAGGGCGGGTTCTGAGTGTTTCAGCTGGCTGGATTCACGGGGAAAGATGTCCTGGGAATGCGTGTGTGACAACCATGAACCAGCCAGGCCTGCACCGCCACCCTCGTCACGAAGACCGTAGGTGAGGCTTCGTCTGGAGACCGGCGGAGGGGGGGGGGGGTGGGGGTGGCAGGTACAGAGATAGGGAAGTGCTAATGTGGGGTGGGGGGGGGGGGGTTGTTCGGGGGAGTTGGGAGAGTGCTGAGGGGGGGGGGACAAAGAGTGGGGAGAGAGGCCCGGGGGGGTCGGGGACAGAGAGTGGGGGAGAGAGTGCTGATGGGGGGGGGGGGGGTGCCCGGGACACAGATTGGGGGAGTGTGCTGAATGGGGGGGGGGGGTTGCTTCGGGTACAGAGTGTGTGGGCAGGGGGGAGATCCAGAGGGAAATAAACCCAACCCCCCATCACAGAGTTAAAATAGCAAGAAAAACAGATGGGGGGGGGGGGGAGGGGGGGGGGGGGGTGTGGGGGGCGGTGGGCGGGGGGGGGGGTTTAGGGAAGAATGGTGAGAAGGGAGAAAGAGGTAGGGGGATGGAGGGAGGAAAGGAGAGAGAGGAGGGAGGAGGGAGGGGGTGGGAAGAAAAAAAAGAAAAATAAGATAAAAACAAGTACAAATAAGGGGGAGGGTGGGGAGTAGGGAGGGAGGAGGGAGAGGGAAGGAGTAGGGGGAAGAGAAGGAAGAAGGGCGAGAGAGAAATATACGAGAGGGAGGGAGAAGAGAACAAGGGAGAGCAGAGGGAGGGAGAGAGACAGAGACAGGATGGGGGGGGAGTGTACTCTG